>CM050422.1:170615-173115 GCA_027564155.1 Gymnocypris eckloni scoliostomus
CTACAATAACCGTACTGTCATAAAGACTCGGAACTACAATAACCGTACTGTCATAAAGACTCGGAACTACAATAACCGTACTGTCATAAAGACTCGGAACTACAATAACCATACTGTCATAAAGACTCGGAACTACAATAACCATACTGTAATAATGACTCGGAACTACAATAACCTTACTGTAATAAAGACTAGGAACTACAATAACCATACTGTCATAAAGACTCGGAACTACAATAACCATACTGTCATAAAGACTCGGAACTACAATAACCATACTGTCATAAAGACTCGGAACTACAATAACCATACTGTCATAAAGACTCGGAACTACAATAACCATACTGTCATAAAGACTCGGAACTACACAACCATACTGTAATAAAGACTAAAACTACAATAACCATACTGTAATAAAGACTCAGAGCAATTATGTTTTTAGCAAAAACCATAGACTGTAAAAAAGTTGCATCACCCGTCGGCTTCTGAAGAGGAGCTCAAAGTGGCGGCCACGTCGCCATCTTCATCTTGCAGCGTCACTCCCAGATAATCGAAAATGGGTAAAAAGGCGGGATGTGGGTGGAGCTGGTTGCTGAAACCACGCCCACCTAGCGTGACAGTGGTGACGACAGCAGCAATCCACCTGTCACTCAAGTAGCCACGCCCTTAATTATGCTGAATTTAAGGTTTAATATAATTTAAACGGATGAGTTATTGAAAAATATATTTAATTTGACTCGTACGCATGCGCTTTGCACCAAATTGCAATACCTCTCCTGGCCTAGCGGGGGCTGTAGGGAGCAGTTATGAAGATTACAGCGTGAAGAAGGACACGGAAGAAAACATCATAGAAGCACCGCGGAAAGGCTAGCCGTGACCAAGTATTGCGTAAGCTAGCGTTTGGGAAGCCAGACGGTATCTACGCTGATTCCGGTGATGTGTGAAGCCCTTCGGCTACCTTGTGAATCGACCCCCCCCCCCTTGTGGATAAACTAATTACTGCAGGAGAGTTTAATGCGCATGTGCGACCCACGCGTACAAAGTGAAGTATACTTTGTCCTTAACACACACACGCATGCGATCCTGACGCGGGGGGGGGTGTTCTCCGATCCACTCGGGTATTACACACTCCGTTAAAAAGACCCGGGACCCGAAGTAATGGATAGGGACCCGGACCCGCCTGGGTTTGGAGCGACATGAGGTTAAGTAATTAATGACAGATTTGACTGTTTTGGGGTGAAATGTGGTTATAAGCGTCTGCTAAATGCATAAATGTAAATAATTGGTCATTGTTCTCTCATATAAACATTTTCAATATTTTAAAGATTTATTGTTTTGAAAAATGTTATGTTTATACAGAAAATATGCATTAATTTGATAAAGTTAAAGACTTCTAAACTGTATAATCCATATATAATACTGCTCTTTTGCAAGTTCTAATCAAAGAATACTGAAAAATATGGTTTATATACAAATATTGTTTAATAATCAGAAATGCTTCTTGAGCAGCTTATTGTTATGATTTCTGAAGATTATGTGACACGGGAGTAATGATGCTGGAAATACAGTTCACAGGAATAAATTACATGTTACGATGCATTCATATAGAAAACAATCCTCTGTCGTTATATTTCACAATATTACGGTATGTTTGATCGGATGCAGGCTGAAGATGTGATCAGGAAAGTGTGTTTACGTAAAATATGTATTTCACGTGTCAATAAATGTTTTGGTCGTTTTTTGGTGAATTGTCTTATTTTTACAGTAATTATGAATATGAAATGTAAATATAATCAATTAATTCACGGTTGTAATTAGGCCTGAAAATACGTCTTTGCACTTTTCAACCAAAATGTATTGTATTGATATTTATTTCTTACTCCAACAGTTCATCAGCTCTTAATAATTAATCAATATCTGGTCATTAAAACCCATATTCACACGACTTGTACTTGCTCTTATGAAAGTGTAAATTGGAGCATGTTTACTGTATTTGTGTTATTGTTGTTAATCTATTTAGCATTAATTATTAAAAACAACAGCATTAATTCACATTAATAAACAATATCTACAACATGTCACGGTTGTGATATAAACATATAATCTCTTAACAGATTATCTATTATACATTTTACTAATTAAATTTCCACGCCTACGATAAAACGTGATCACTTCTAGTAAAGGTTGATTAGTTTATTTGTCTTTGTTAGCGTTTTAAAGCGGCTGGCTTGGATCACGTGAGCTGTGAAGCCAATCACATTCTTGATGTCAGAGTTGCGCGACTCACTCGCCGTTCACGGATCCCGTAGGAATGAATGGGAAGAGCCGTAAACGCAATCCCACCAAAATCTGACTTCTCTTATAAATCGCTTTTTGTTCGTGGTAAACACTATAAATAGTTAAATCCTTAGTGTGAAACATGTTGAGGGTTAGCAGATAGGCTGTCGATTCAGCCGATTCCTCTAAAAACCGGTTTATTCCGCGAAGTGCCCATTCAAAA
>CM050422.1:175615-220615 GCA_027564155.1 Gymnocypris eckloni scoliostomus
ACGACTCAAAGTTCAATTAAAGTGAGTTTTATTGGCATGACTTGCACAGTATCGCTAAAGCATTGATCGTGAACAAAGAACACATAATTAAAATCTCTCTCTCCCGCGCGCTCTCTCTGCACACGTGACCGACCGGAGCGCGGCACTATAAAAGCAGCGCTCTGCGTCTTCCTGCGTCTCTGGAGTTCTGAACCCGTTCGAGGTGCACATCATTTCACCCGCTACTGCGAAATTACAGGTACATGCTTCTTTCTTCCTATTTTTCATTTTCACCGATGCTTGTTTGTTTTATTCGACGCATGCTTCCACTATATTTACATATAGCTCGTTTATCAATCGGATTGATCGAGTTACCTCGTGTTTTTTGTCCTGCGTGATTCGCGCGCTGCTTAAAATGGCGACGCCTCGTTGCGATCTTCGTCATCCTCATCTCAGATCAGCCGTTTTTATCAACGTTTGAGCACTTAATCTGTGCTTTCTTTATCTGTGACCGTGTGTTTGTGTGTTATAATGCGCATTAGGCTCAGATTAGCGGATTTTAGCTGTTTTATTCGACTATTCGTGTGATTGTATGCCGTCCATTGTTTGACCCAGTTTAGATCTTGGCGCGCAGTGGCCCACATGGCGGCTTTGATTAAATACAACACACGATGGGCATTGCAAATAGCATATTAATGTTATTTATGACGTAGAATGAATCGCTAAAAGCCTCTTTATTTGTTTTAGGCATTTTTTATCGCTTTTTCCGTCTTGGTTCAGAACTAATAGGATTATTGTAGCGATATATAAGTTGTAATATAACGTGTTTTATTGTGTTTCTAGCTCAGAATGTCTGACGAAGGAAAGCTGTTTGTCGGCGGCCTGAGTTTCGATACCACCGAACAGTCGCTAGAGGACGCCTTCTCCAAATATGGCGTCATCACCAACGGTGAGTAGCCAATCAGTGACGCGCTCTGCTGCCGCGCTGCTTCCGATTGGTTCCGGTATTGAATGCGATTCACAGAAGACGCTCATTATAACAAATATGTCTGTTTTCAGTTCATGTGGCCAGAAACAGAGAAACCAACCGGTCCAGAGGATTCGGTTTCGTGACCTTTGAGAATCCGGACGATGCGAAGGACGCGCTTGAAGGAATGAATGGAAAGGTTCGTTACCGAGTCGTTCGGTTCAAATCGGGGGCGGGAGTTTTGGCTCGTTTAGTGAGTCGGTTCATTTGACTCGGTTCAATGATAAGAACCGACTCCACAGCTAGCTTTTATGATTCAGCCAGATTCAATAATTATACAACCTGTAATTGGTACAAAGCTCATTTAAATTATGCAAATGCTGAACCCTATCTCCAGAATTTGTCTGTATGATACGTTTAAAACAAAATCTGAATTAATTTAGTCAAGTTTGTTTTTAAATCTGAAGTAATTTGTATAAAAACACCAGTGTTACAATAATTCAGGATATGCTGTAAACCATTGATCCGTACATTACTATAAGATTACAATTAACAACGGAGCACAAACTTAGATTGTATTTTTAAATTTAAAAAATCATAAAGAAACTTAGTGTATAAACTGCAGCTTTTACATAATTTGTTGTAATATAATAATTAACACAGTGGCTTTAATTAAAGATGTTGAATATGGGTCGTTCTACATAATTGATCCAGGGTTGGAAACGGCTCCAACAATGAATTAGTGTATGCAAATTGTATTATATCAAAAGTACACTTCTAGTAATTGTGTAGTTTAATTCTTATTGTATTAGAATATTTTGTAATAATAATTTAATTAGTAGGATTGACTTTAAACATGTTGCATGCATCAAAATTGTATTTTTATGCTAATTTAATACATTTAAGTTTTATCATTAAATCAACTATTTTAAGTTTAACTAATGATATTTGTATTTTTAATCCAAGTTATTTGTAAAAGGTGATCAAAGTTAAGGATTCGTTAGTCTAATATACATTAAACCAAACACTATCTTAGAATTACCCCAAAATTTGATTAAATGCAGATAAAAGTGTTAAGTAGCAACGTCACACAGATTTTCATTACCTCAAATAGATGTGGGGGGGGGGGCACTGGGATGTTCCCTGATTGTACAGGTTAGGGGTGTGGTTACAATCAGTCTCGGCCAATGGGCTGAAACTTACAGGTAGAGACAACATTTATTAAAAATAGTACAATTATTTTTTGCTCAAAAGAATAACAATTTAACCACAAGGGGCCAATTTATGATACATAAATTATAATACATTTTTAAAAAGTTATTCATACATAGAAATATTGTAATAAAAGTGACTTAATACATTTATCAAAAAATAGTTAATAGTTTTTTGCTGCTTAAAATAATTTAAACACAACGGTGAAATGTATAATACATAGATAAATGATAATACTTTTTTAAAAAGTTATTCATACATAATAGAAAGATTGTAATAAAAGCGACCCTTTTTAATACATAATTTATTAAAATAGTTAAAAATATTTTTTTTGCTGCTTGAGAGAATAAAAATACTTTAAACACAAAGGGCACACATTTATAATAATAAATGAATTAATTTTAAATGTTATTCCAACAATTTTAATAAAAGCATAAAGTTTGAGCGCTTATGCTTTCTGAATGTGTGCAGTTTGCACCGATACTATAGTATGTATATATTAGGGATGTATTAATTAATATCATGTTATCTCCATCGTTTTTGTAATCTAACACGATGTTTTTGTGCCGTTATGCATTGACTCAAACTAAACCATTAATAACACTCAGTCACTGGTTTAGCTGTCCCCTCGTTAGCTGTGTGCTTGACGACTCTCTGTCTCTGCAGTCTGTGGATGGCCGGACGATCCGTGTGGATGAGGCTGGAAAGGGTGGTGGCGGCGGTGGAGGAGGCCGGTCCGGCGGTGGATCCTACAGAGGTGGTGGAGGAGGACGAGGAGGAGGAGGCTTCTTCAGAGGAGGCAGAGGTAGAGGAGGTACTCCGTTAGTAATGCATCTCCTCTCCGGATGCGTTTCTTTGGTGTCTAGTCGACAAACTCACGCTGTCTTGCTCCTCGCAGGTGGAGGTGGGTGGCGGCGGTGACCGCAGTTATGGAAGTGACCGGAGCTACGGCAGCGGTGGTGGAGGCGGATACAAGAGCGGAGGAGGTGGATACTCCTCAGGAGGTGGAGGAGGCGGTGGCTACAACAGAGACAGGTGTGTTAGTGGTGCATCAGGGTCTAGTGTTTAAGATAGTTATGGACTTATTTAAGCTCAATCCTGAAGTGGTTATTGTCATATTTAAAATGCATGCCATTGTCACTACTACCCAAAAACACCTGGGGTTTTATTCAGGTCTCTTTATTTTATTTTTATTTTTTTTCACTCTCACACACACACACGCAGAGACGCGCACAGAATCACACACGAACCCCACCCACCCCCTGATAGTGTCTGCAAAACAGCATTACATAACTGTTTAAATGCATCACTTTTTACAAGTATTTTGCGTAATATAACTAGTTACATTTGTATTATGAAAATATCTTGACGTTGTATTAAATAGAAACGTATTAATGTGACTGCAAATATTTTGCATTCTGCCAGACAGCAAATGCATAAACTAAGTTTAATTATAATGTTGCATAAATCTACCAGGAAAGCAATGCATTAGTTGTACCTGACGTATGTTTAGGCGTCCTTATCCAAGTAATCGTTCATGTGTTTATAATCTAATGCATTCCCTTTAATAGTAAATAAGCGGTGTTGTCCTAATAAACAGTGCACGATATTAATATGCTGATTTCTTGTGGTTTCAGGAGTTCTGGTTACAGCGATCGCGGCAGCTCTTACAGAGACGGTTATGATAGTTATGGTACGTATTAGTTTGTAAAATCCCCATATACGCATGTGTGCCGTGCTCGTGTTGATGCATACGAGTCAAACCGGCTTTTCTAGAACTGTGGGGGTCACGAGATGTAACTACGTACCTTTTTTTTTTTGTGTGTGTGCATAACCTAAAAATGGTGTTAGTTTGAATTGTGTATTATGAGAATCGAGTCGTGATTTGCTGAGGACGCTCAAAACCCTGATCCGCTCTCCAAATCCAGCCCCGGTCCATCTCATGTTTGATTAGTTGGGGTTGTCTTTGTCTTAAACCTGTTGAGATTCTTGAGTGTCTTCATGTGTGATAACTTCCTCCTCAGCTGTACAAGAGTAGAACCCAAGACCCGACGCGTCAGCGGCTGAGCGTTTCTAAAGACTCATGGATCTGTTCTTGGATTTTGTTGTAGCTGTTCTCCCTGTTTCTGTTCTGTTCTTGTATTCTGAGGGAAAGGCCGCTTTCTGTTCACTGGCTATGTGCCTCGTTTGACTCCTTTAACTCATCAGCCCGAGCCTCACTGTCATGCTAGCTCACCTGTGCTTCAATAGGGAGTCTAGACAGTCCTGTTTATGTTAGCCGCCGTCATTAAGAGCACGGCTACTTAGCTGTAAGCCAATGATTTGCCCATATCCAAAAACTCAATTCCTTTCAGACCGGTGAGCAGTGGACGGCCGGCTCTGGCGCTGTGTTCTTGAGCCTTGCTGAGGTATCCGTCTATCGCTGCTCCTCGCATCCCTGCATTTTAACCATGGACTCTTGACTAATATATATCTATCAATCATTTACTTGAAAGAGAACCAGAAATTGTTAACAGTACACTTCAGAACTGGGAAAGAAATCCTTGTGCTCTTGTTTGCTTTGTATGAAAATTTGACTCACTATTTTTTTGTTGCTTTTCAATTTTGGCTTCATGGAGCCTATTAAACGAAACCATTTGTTCAAACGCTTTGAATTCTGTTGTGCATTTCAAAAATGGGTGGGGGGGCATGAAGTATCACTCAAAATTATGTGCATTAGGACTTTACTATACTCCAATTTAGCCAGTATTCTAATTAGTTTTACTGGTGTGGAATTAGTTAATGCTAAATTATATTTTTGAGGGGGTTCATAAACTTATGTCGTTTGCTGATGTAGTTACAAACTAAAATTTTTTTGCATTGACTTCCATTATATGCTCAAATACAATGAAGTCAATGGAAACCCAAACGTTTGGTCGCCAGGGTTTCATTTTTTTGGTGTTCCGCCTCATTTGGAATAATATTAGGGCAATTAAGTGTATTATTTGGTAAATTTTAGCAAGAGTATTCTGAGGGGTTAGAAATGTCTCTGGAGCACAAAAGCAGTCATAAGCTGCACGGGTATATTTGTAGTAATAGCCAACAATACATTGTATGGGGCAAAATTGTATTTTTTTTTTTGATTATGACAAAAATCATTAGATATCAAGCTCATGCTCCATGAGTATGTTTTGCACTAAATAAATCAACTTAATTTTTGATTAGTAATATGCATTTAAATAGAACTCTTTTTTTTGCACCCAGTTTTTCAAAAATTGTCCTATTAAAACCAAACATTTATCAATGGAAAGCTATTAATTTAGATCATAGAAATCTAAATTGACCCTTATAACTGGTTTTGTGCTCATGAGTCGTGTTCCCGTCAGGTTTTATGAGGTTAGTCTTAAAATAATTAGGTTGTTAATTCCAATGATAAGAATAGATGTTTAAAGTCATGCATTAAAAGTGTTTTAACCTTAAAACGTTAAATAAATGCTTCAATTAGCAGCTCAAACATGACCGAATTCTGCTTCGAGCTCCAAGAGGAGCTAAAGAGTTTGTTTGGTTTTGAAGACTAATTAAGTTTGTTACTAAAAATGTTGCACCTTGCTAATAACCAAATGGTGTTCGCTCATTAGTGTTAACTGTTGCACGACTGCCTGTTTTGTGATCATGTTCAAATGGAAGAGTTTAATGGTGAAGGGAATAACCTTCACCGGTCCTCATTAGCTGAGTAGAGTGAGTTATTAAGTGTGTTTCACCCAAACAATGCTTGATTGAACCCAAGCGCCCGGATGAGTTTCCTCAAACACGTCCTTGGAGCTTGAGCGTTGCATCTACCGAAGTGAATCCTGACTCTGGCTGCTCTGTTAGCCTGTGTGCGTGAGGTAACCTTCCTTTGCTCTCCTGTTCACTGCTTAAAGGGGTCATATGATGCCATTTCAGGTTTTCTGTCTCTTTGGGATGTTACAAGCTGTGCATAGATAATCTCAAACCCTCAAAAAATATGTGTGTACGACTTTAAGAGGTGCGGCACAGAATGGTCAGTGTATGACATCACAGTACCGAGAGCCAATCAAAAGCATAAGAATCCATTGTGATGTCGTACACTGATCATTCTGTGCCGCACCTCTTAAAGTCGTACACCTATATTTTATAAAAGTTAACTTGACCACGCCCTCCTAAAATGGTTTATTTAAACGCGTCACGTGGGAAGATTTGCAAAACACTGCCCAATTGTTTACTTAAAGAAAGCGGAGCTATGCTACTTAAAGTCGAACACACCTATATATTTTTAAAAGTTAACTTGACCACGCCCTCCTAAAATGGTTTATTTAAACAGAAGATTTGCAAAACACTGCCCAATGTTTACGCAAAGAAAGCAGGAGGAGCTATAATACTGTCTGGTGTTGTTGCAGCCGCCGGCTCCATGTTTCGTTGTGAAAGCTAAGCTACTTTGGGCTTCCAAAAGAGGACCCACCCAACTAGAAATCAGTGATTACGTTACAACACTGTCCCAGAAATCAAATATTGGTGTATTGCGCAATTTACGGACTACTGTTTCCTAAAGCTGGGAGAGAGCAGCCTACAATGTGAACACTATAAAGAAGGATAGGGCTGTCAAAAAAATCAAATATTCGTTGAATTGAAAATAATTAGTGAATTGAATTTTAAGTGTTGCCTTATTAGTGGCGCATGAGATGCGATCACATTAAACACACTGGATACGTCGTCCATACATAATACTGCGTAAAGAGATAACATCGATGTTTACGTCAAATCCTGAAACAAGAACAGAACGCATGTTCTATCAGCGTTGCTCTCGCACAAGAGTCGGATATTTAGAAAGACATTTAAAATTATAGTAAGTTCAATTTTAATCAAACCCGTCTCCGCTTTATTGCTCGCCTCATTGAAAAAGGGTGGTGAAAAACGAAAGTAATGCTACTCTGATTGGTTTTCCGTGTTTTTTTATTAAACATGATCTTTTTTGGGTTCCGTTTTCGCAACTTAATGTTTAAGCGGTATTTTAAAAATAATGCGCGTTTTTCAAAGATAGTCGTGTTATTTTATTGCGTTGATTAGTAATATTTGACTCAATGTGGCCTCAGGAGAGAAGCCAAACAAACCCCCCCCGCCCGCCTAACTGAAATTATGCCTTTTAAATTATATTATATTTAAGTACAAAATTCAATTGTAGTTTTTCAGCCATTTTAACAGCCCTAAAGTGGGGCACTTCCAACATCACACGGACAGTCTGGCGCTTCACAGCCTGTAAGTATGTTTCGATGTTCAAATAATTAGCCACTGATGAGTTTTCTGCAGTGTAGAGTAGCGCTATTCTGTCGTTACTACGAAAACGAATGCAGACATGGTAATGTTTACTAAGACCGTGTAGGTTTATAATGGTTTTGTTTTAGTCATCACGATACGGTGAGGGGCGTAACCTTTCCGTCTCACGCTTGAGGTGTTTGGCCAATCACAGGACACCAGATATCTGGCCAATCACAGCACACCAGATATCTGGCCAATCACAGCACGCGTCGCTTCTCAGAACGATGTATTTGTAAAAATCACGAGGAGCAATAATAATGTACAGTATGTGTAAAATAATAGGTTTTTTGAAGCTCGAACTGCATTGCAATACACCAAATAATGCTCTTTTTAGCAACATCATATGACCCCTTTAAATTAAGTTAAAGTATTTGTTGCTCTGACACTGAGATGCGTCATAGATCTGCAGCTGATCCCATGCATTGCCAACCATTCTAGAAAGACCTTAAATTTGTTCTGATTAACCTTCAAGTGTCTCACCAACACATTTGCTTTCACCAATTTGAGAAAGGCCAAATTAGTTCTGAGTTGTGCTTGTTTTGACCACTGATGTGTGTGATTCCTGAGTGTTTAACGAGCTCTCTTTGGTCTCGTTCAGGTTGTTGAGTTCCCATCAGAAACCTCTGGTGTTTGGAGAAGGCCGATGCCTGATGTCTCACGAGGTAACGCATGAGGTTAGTGCTTCGTTATTAAATCTATAAGATCATTAGATGCTCCATCCAAGGCTTGATCTGATCTGGGTATCTTTCTGGTTTCAGATGTAGATGATGGAACGACAGGTTGAAGATGCAATCAAGGACCTGCTGTGATTAATGAAGGTTCATAAACATAAGCAGATGCCTTTACCTAAAGTGACTTACAAGTGAGGACATGAGAAGCAATCAAAACTGGTTTATTCATATCATTAACTCTTGTAAAATGACCTGCCTTTTGGAAATTGATTGGATTCAACTCATTTGATTTCACGTAGCACGGGTTTTGTGTTCCCTTTCTTAGTTAACGTTACTTAATGCATTAACAAACAGTATTAATGAAGCGTTCACAGAAAAATACTTGTACCTTTTTTGGGGTACAACAGCTTGTCCCTGCAGCAGAACCCTTAAAACTACGTATTTGTACCTTTTTACCCTTTAATAGGTGTATATTAGTACCTCAAGGCTATGTACTACTACTCTTTAAGTACTGATGTTTACCTATAAGGGGTTAAAAAATAAAGGTACATATGTCGTACCCAAAAAGGTACAATTTGTAACGCTTATGTTGATTAAAATCCACCTGTTGGTTGTTTATAATCTCAGGTTTATTAAATATCTAAAAAGATGCGCGTTTTGATTTTATAAATGTATTTAAATGAACAACATTGATTTGAAAGAATTGTTAGTTCATGTAAACTTGTTTACGTTTATTGTAAAGTGTTTCCTAGGTTTCACTAGGTGTGTAAATAGCATCATTTTGATTATTAAATTGTGAAAGATTTAGATGTAAATCAGCACCGTAAGCGAAGAATCGGAAGCAACTATTGTATAAACCAAAAAAATATCTGTTGAGACGTTCCTCTCGTTGATAGCCGAGGAGCGGATCCATGAATTTTGCACTTTGTATATTTTTAGAGTATGTTTTCTGTTTATATTTTTACCTTTTGTATCTTAACCTTGTGTTTTGCTTCAATTAAAAACAATCTGATCTAATAAGTGTACCTCCAGACTTTATTAAATATGTATTGTATGAGCACGTAATGAACCTCTTGATAAAGACATGATTAATGCCACGATGATACAAACCAACACATAAATAAATAAAACAAGGGATACATTGTAAACAAGTTTATTGATAATTCACTTTACAGAACATTGTATATGAATAGGGAACTATTCAAGTAACGCAGCATGTGGCACTGCTGCTGGGGGGGGTTAATCCCAAGTCTCCTCATCCACCACCAGTGTGCAGCATCCACCTGATGATACAACAGCAGCCATGTGCTCCAGAACCCCCCCCCACACACACACACCAGCTACAGGTGGAGACGAGACCGTAATGAAGACAATCGGTGCATGGGGATGATTAGGCCGGGGTTACACCCCCACTCTTACATCCTGGTATTTTTAATGACCACAGAGAGTCAGGACCTCGGTTTAACGTCTCATCCGAAGGACGATGCTTTGTACAGTGTCCTCGTCCCTACACTGAGGCGTTAGGACCCACACAGACCACAGCACCCCCTGCTGGCCACACCCACTAATGATGTCATCAACTACTTGACTTAAGCTCGAAAAATAACTCTGTTATTGTGTTTTTACACTATTGACCAACTATGTTCCTATTTGACTCTGTAAAGCTACTCGGACACGCGCAGAATTATATAACGCGCTATATAAATATAAAAGACTAGATGGAGCTCATCAACCGTTAAAATACCAACGTTTACAAAAATATCTTCATTTAAACTGAACAAGAGTGCACTTTTTAAGTTTTGTTTGCAGCCAAAATATCTAAGAAATTCAGATATTTAGCTTGTTTTAAGCACAAACTAATTGCATTTTGTATTTTTTGAAAACTAGACTTAATATCTTACGTCATTTTACCTTTAAAGTATTAATCTCGATTCAATTCTTTTTTATGTTTATACTAGAATACAAGACGAAAATATTATTTTTATGCAGTGTATTATCATTTACTCACACTGCTTAAGTCTTGTTTCCAGCCAAAATATTAACAAATTAATAATTCAAGGATTTTCTAGACTAGTAAATATTATTGTCTTGTTTCTAGAAAAAAACGTGTTAAAATTGTGTTTTTGCTTGAAAACACTAATTAATCTGCCAATGGCTTAAGCAGAATAATCTTTTTTTATGTTTGAAATAAGATTATTTTGATTGTTTCAGACAAAAACTATAATTTTGACGCGTTTTTTATAATAATTTTTACTTGTCTAGAAAATACTTATGAATTTGTAGATATTTTGGCTGCAAACAAGACTTAAGCAGTGAGTAAATGATGATACACTGCAAAAAAATTGAATCAAGATTAATACTTTAAAGTTAAAATGACGTTAAAGCTTGTTTTCTAAAGATAAAAACACAAAATATAATTAGTTTGTACTTAAAACAAGCTAAATATCTGCCAATGGAGTAATAAGAATAATCGTATTTAGCTTTGAGTTAAGTATTTTAATGCCCCGTTGGCAGATATTTAGCTTGTTTTAAGCTATATTTTGATTATTTCCTTTAGTAAGTAAGATTTAATATCTGAAGCTGTTTGTTTAAGTAAATGCATCTCGATTCAAGAATGTTTGTGTTAGAAAACAAGTCAGATATTAATAAATAAGACAATTTTTGGCCATGCAGTGTTTTGCCGTGCACAAGAGAGGGGCGGGGTCAGCAGAGCTCATTAGCATTTAAAGGGACATGCACCGAAACGGTTCGCTGTTAAAGTAACGTTCACATGACTCGCGTCAGATTGTGTTAAACTACGACTGGATCACAGCTGGACCGCCGGGTCTGTCCCGGGGAACTTGGGCAAGTTCAGCTCGTACTTCCTCTGGAGGTCAAAGGGCAAGAAGCGTCCGGCCAGGAAGTGTGGTCCGGAGAAGGTCAGCGCGCATCGCTTCGGGGTCATCAGCGAAACCAGAAGCGCCGGACCGATCCGGTCTGAGCTGGACTCGTCTGCGTCCCAGCCTGCATCACACACATCAACACCATCCTAAACTTGATCTTACTATCATAAATATATGAATCAGAAATGATCTTGAATGGCTTCAACTCTCTGCTTCGGTAACGACTCTTAATTAATGTCATTAACATATGTGGCCCTGGAGCACAAAACCAGTCAATTTGTTTAAATTGAGACATGCAGGAACAAAATGACTTAAGCTATAATAAAAAATACAATTTCGTGTACATATCAGCCATGATTAATCTACTATCTTAATTAAAAGGCTGTTAATATGCGTATCCGCTAATTGTTTAACGAGAAGCACACATGTAAGATTACAATTATAACATATATATGATATAGTTTAATTAGTGACACTTAGCCTGCATTTTAGAATCTTTATTTGAATGTAGCAACAATGTTGCACTCGATGCTTCCGTATCGGCCAATCACTGCATGATGACATCATCCATAGCAATGAGGTCAACTCCGCCCACTTTACTCTTACAGTGGCTTACAGTTTGGGAACCCAGTGCAGAACTTTTAATAGTTTTAATTAAATAAGAGATTTTATTTAGGACTGACCTGAGTCAGTATTTTAAAAAAAAAAAACACGTTCAAAAGTTTGTGCTTGGTTCGTAATACTGCGTGTGGATGATCCACGACTGGTTTTGTGTTTTGTGATGGTTGTTCATGAGTCCCTTGTTTAGTCTGAACCGTGAACCTGAGTTCTGTTCTTCATGAGTCCTGCAGATTATTCAGTTTTACAGCATCTTGAACTAGGGGGTGGGCGATATGACCAAAATCTTATATCACGATATGACAAATTTTATATCACGATAACAATATATATCACGATATTGTGATTTTTTTTCTTTTAAAAAGGTTTTTATTATATTAAAATCTTTAATACTATATAATTTTCATAATCCTTGTCACCAATGTCAATATAAAACTAATACAAGCCTAAAGAGAGAAAAAAAAAATAACTCAACCTCACTGAAGATAAATAAACAGTCAGTAATGAAATAAGGATAAGAAACTAATTGCAATAGGACAAAAAAATACTATAAATAAGAAACACTACGAAATTGTCTTCACTGTGTTAATTATATCTATCCATCTATCTATGATAGATATAATTAACATGTGTATTATGTATAGATTCTATACATATTATAAATGTATCATTATCATTTTTTATTTCTCATTAAAGTTACAAAACTTATTTAGTCAAGAGCAGTGAGAGATTTTCTAGCAGTGTTATGATTAACATGAATGGCAGACAGAACGAATATTGGAACGCTTCCCCTTTAAGACCGGATCTAATACACTGTTACATTGTATAAAGATCGCAGGCCCTCAAATGATGAAAAGGTATTACCGGAAACAATGTATTTTGCGACACCACAATATAAACGATAGAACATAATATGAAACGATAGACTTTTTATTTCGTCCATCCGATATTTATCGTCATATCGCACAGCCCTATCTTGAACCCGTTCCAGCTGTAAGTGTATGATTTTGAGATGCATCATTTCACGCTGAGGGACTCAAACACAACTATTACAGAAGCTCCAAACGCTCCCCGATGCTTCAGAAGCAAACACCACGCAAGAGCCGGGGCGTGAAAACTTATGAACAGCATGTCCACATTTGTAATTGTCCAAAAACATATTTTTTAATTTAGTACTGGCTTTCGGAAGCAGCAGAAGATACGTGAATGTTTCCCGGAAGACAAATGACAAGTAAAAAGTACAATTTACCTTCAAATTCAAAACGTTTCACTCAAATTTCAGCTATTTTGTGGACTACATGCAAACATCTTTTACGTAAAATATCTTACTCAGGACAGTATTAAATCAAAAATACCATGCATTTTATATGATCTCATATTTTGTTAAAATTACTCAAACTGTAATGGGTGTCAGGCTAACGATGGTGTTTGTACTGAAGTGGTTCAGAAGAGGTCTCGTACCTGAGGTGTCCAGGCTAACGATGGTGTTTGTAAAAGCGGTCTCCTGTACCTGAGGGTGTCCAGGCTAACGATGGTGTTTGTAATGAAGCGGTCTCGTACCTGACGGGGTGTCCAGGCTAACGATGGTGTTTGTACTGAAGTGGTTCAGAAGAGGTCTCGTACCTGGCCAGGGGTGTCCAGGCTAACGATGGTGTTTGTAATAAAGCGGTCTCGTACCTGACGGGTGTCCAGGCTAACGATGGTGTTTGTAATGAAGCGGTCTCGTACCTGGTGTCCAGGCTAACGATGGTGTTTGTAATGAAGCGGTCTCGTACCTGGCCAGGTGTCCAGGCTAACGATGGTGTTTGTAATGAAGCGGTCTCGTACCTGGCCGGGGTGTCCAGGCTAACGATGGTGTTTGTACTGAAGCGGTCTCGTACCTGACGGGGTGTCCAGGCTAACGATGGTGTTTGTAATGAAGCGGTCTCGTACCTGACGGGGTGTCCAGGCTAACGATGGTGTTTGTAATGAAGCGGTCTCGTACCTGACGGGATGTCCAGGCTAACGATGGGCACTTTGATTCCTCGTAGCATCTGCAGGACTCCGGTGAACAGGTCTCCGACTGACGCCAGATCAGTTTCTGGACCCAGAACCGCGTCTACAACCAGGTTATATGCATCGTTGATCAGCTGCACCTTCACCAGAAACCCAGCAAACCATGATTTGAGTTATTACACGTTCACTGAAATACACTTTATCTGTGTTGGACTCGAGGTGTTTACATCGACAAGACCATTGGATCCATAAATAACAATATACACATTAATTCCTATACTAACCCTGTAGAACTAAATTAATAAATCTGACTTCACGGGTTCAGTTCTGCTGCCGTTATACATCATGATTGATTGAGTAATTACACTTTCTAAGATGCAATCATTAAATTTTTTTATCCTAAAGATTAAATGTTACATATAGTTTTATTGCTCATTTTGCATTAAATTGTTTTTTTTGCACGTTGGAAGATGCATTATTTTATTACACATTTAAAAAAAAAAAAAAATTTAAGCATTAAAACAACACTATGTATTTTAATGCACATTTTTATGTTTTATTTCTATATTGCATGTTTTTGTTAAAAAATATGAAATATTAATTTAAAAATATATATATTTTAATGTAAGTTTGGCATAATTTTAATTTTAAATGTTAACTTAACACAATTATATTTTATCTCACATTTTGCTTTTTTTATGTTAAACACTTCATTGCATATTAATTTTTTTCTCTCTCTGGTACTGTTTGTTTCGATTTAAAAAAAGTTTTACATTTTAGTTTTATCATTTTTACTGCATTAAAAGATGGTAAAGTTCTTGGCACTTGCAATGTGAACACAAACACACACAACAAGATCAAGTTTAATTTCTATATTTTAATATTAAGTATAATGCAATTTTGCCCAGATAAAATAAAGCGTGCAAAAAAATACTTAAATACCAATAAAGTACATTTGTAGTACATTATTATTTTTTGTGCAAAATAAAATTTAAGAAGTTATACACTATAAATACACTAATTAAAATTATATTTATACTTAAGTGCACTTACTATATATTTAGATACTAAATATCACTGATATTAAAATAGATTTTAGTGCAATTAAAGAAAATATTCGTTTATTAGTGTATTTCTTAAAAGTGTTTTGTTTTGAGTGTGTTTTAGTTCACTTTCATATAGTTATCCTAAGTTTAAATTAAATAAATTTTAAGATATACTAGTAATATAAGTACATTTTCCCTAACTGTGCTACTTAAGTACACTAATTAGCACTAATACTGATTTTAAGTGCAGTCAGATAAAGTAAGTGTTTTATAATTGCATTGCTTAAAAGTGTGCTAAAATCACTTTAAATGAAATTTGAGTGGATTTATATATTTTTTTTTCATATTTATAGATTTTCATGATAAATACAGTAGAAATGTACTTAAGTAAAACCCTGTAGGTTACTGTGCTTAGGCTGCTATAAACACACTAACGATGGCATTATTCATTAATTTGTGTTTAGATGTGAACTAAAATTCATAATTTAACAGTAAGTATACTTATAGCATAAAAGTGCTATTAATGACAGTAATAGTGTACTTAAGTGTACTATTTACAATGTAGTTTAAGTATATCATATAAAGGGAATGTTAACATAATTGCAATATTTTTGAGATGATAAACTTTTGAGTCTATAAAAATATGTGGGCAATACATAATAAATACATTTTCATCATATATTTCTCTTATATTTTAAATAATTCATAAGTGTATTTTCGTTGCATGATGAGTGTTTAAAAGTCTATGAAAGATGTTTTTTTTAACAGAAAGAGTTAAAAACATATTTAAGTTCATATTTATGGTGTCCCGAACTAGCACTCTTGAGTACACTTAGATGATCTCAAGTACTAAAGAATATTAAGTATTTTAATATTAGTAAGTACTGGTGCTGGTTCAGAGCCTAGTTTCAAACCGGTTCTTTGTCTTTCGACACCCAAAGCACCAAAACACTGCTGGGCTGGAAGGAAGAACCGCTTGAGTCCAAGGTCTGTGTGTGTGTGTGTGTGTGTGCGTGTGCGTGTGCTGTGTGTGTGTGTGTGTGTGTGTGTGCGTGTGTGCGTGAGTGTGGTCTGAGCAGGCCTTGAGTCCAAGGTCTGAGCAGGGTTCTGGGTTTGCTGACCTCGGTGGGCAGGTAGGACAGGGCAGGTCCATCCGCTCACACTGAAGCATCAGGTCCTGATGAAGGCGTCTGAGGAGTGTTTGGGGATGAAGACAGTGGGGATGTATTCCTGACACACACATACACACACACACATATCCGTCAGTCTCAGAGATCACAGACACTGAGTGATCACTCACAAACACATGCACACACACACACACACACACACACACTCACAGACACGTACACACACTCAAGCACACACTCACACACTTACAGACACATACACACTCATAAACATGCACACACACAAACACACACACACACTCACAGACACGTACACACACTCAAGCACACACTCACACACTTACAGACACATACACACTCATAAACATGCACACACACAAACACACAGACACTTACACACACACACACACACACACACACACACACACACACACACTCACAGACACACACACACACACTCACAAACACACGCAGATGACGTGCACAAGCCAGACCCACACAGCCGTTCTGATCCGGACCGCAGGCCACCAGAACCGTCGACTGACGCTTCTGCAGAGACTCCAGCGGAAAAACCTGCCGAAACAACCCCAGAAGCACGTTCCAGCGCACAATTATAATCTCACATTTCTGAATTATATATCTCACAATTCTGAATTATATATCTCACATTTCTGAATTATATATCTCACATTTCTGAATTATATATCTCACAAATCTGAATTATATATCTCACATTTCTGAATTATATATCTCACAAATCTGAATTATATATCTCACATTTCTGAATTATATTTCTCACATTTCTGAATTATATATCTCACAATTCTGAATTATATTTCTCACATTTCTGAATTATATATATCTCACAATTCTGAATTATATATCTCACAAATCTGAATTATATATCTCACATTTCTGAATTATATATCTCACAAATCTGAATTATATATCTCACATTTCTGAATTATATTTCTCACATTTCTGAATTATATATCTCACAATTCTGAATTATATTTCACATTTCTGAATTATATATATCTCACAATTCTGAATTATATATCTCACATTTCTGAATTATATATCTCACATTTCTGAATTATATATCTCACATTTCTGAATTATATATCTCATTTCTGAATTATATATCTCACATTTCTGAATTTATCTCACAAATCTGAATTATATATCTCACATTTCTGAATTATATATCTCACAATCTGAATTATATATCTCACATTTCTGAATTATATCTCACATTTCTGAATTATATATCTCACAATTCTGAATTATATATCTCACATTTCTGAATTATATATCTCACATTTCTGAATTATATATCTCACAAATCTGAATTATATATCTCACATTTCTGAATTATATATCTCACAAATTTCTGAATTATATATCTCACATTTCTGAATTATATTTCTCACATTTCTGAATTATATATCTCACAATTCTGAATTATATTTCTCACATTTCTGAATTATATATATCTCACAATTCTGAATTATATATCTCACATTTCTGAATTATATATCTCACATTTCTGAATTATATATCTCACATTTCTGAATTATATATCTCTCATTTCTGAATTATATATCTCACATTTCTGAATTATATATCTCACAAATCTGAATTATATATCTCACATTTCTGAATTATATTTCTCACATTTCTGAATTATATATCTCACAATTCTGAATTATATTTCTCACATTTCTGAATTATATATCTCACATTTCTGAATTATATATCTCACATTTCTGAATTATATATCTCACAAATCTGAATTATATATCTCACATTTCTGAATTATATTTCTCACATTTCTGAATTATATTTCTCACAATTCTGAATTATATATCTCACAATTCTGAATTATATATCTCTCATTTCTGAATTATATATCTCTCATTTCTGAATTATATTTCTCACATTTCTGAATTATATATCTCACATTTCTGAATTATAATCTCACAATTCTGAATTATAATCTCACATTTCTGAATTATATATCTCACATTTCTGAACTATATATCTCACATTTCTAAATTATATATCTCACATTTCTGAATTATAAATCTCACAATTCTGAATTATATATCTCACAATTCTGAATTATATATCTCACATTTCTGAATTATATATCTCACAATTCTGAATTATATATCTCACATTTCTGAACTATATATCTCACATTTCTGAACTATATATCTCACATTTCTGAATTATAAATCTCACAATTCTGAATTATAAATCTCACAATTCTGAATGATATATCTCACATTTCTGAATTATCTCACAATACTGAATTATCTCACAATTCTGAATTATCTATCTCACAATTCTGAATTATATATCTCACAATTCTGACTTCTATATCTCACATTTCTGAAAGATAAAGATTCACAACAGTTTTGTAGTTTGGTCCTGTATTCAGTATTTCACTAAATGAAAGAAACATCATAAACGGTAACCTTTGCGATGGCGGTTGCACACGCGTGTCCCAGCATCTCCGTCAGCTGTTGCCGTCCGAAACCATAATCCCTTAGCAACTCCGTCTCCATGGCGACCGCCTCCTCTTTACTGCAAAACACAAATGAGTTGAGATGAACTCTAAAAATATGATCAGAACCGATCAAAAACTCGTTAAACACGACTGATGAAAGTCAAACACAGATATAAACAAGAGACTTTAGAAACACTGACAAGGATTTTCTTTCGTAGTATTTTTGTCTTGTTTTCTAGTATAAATATAAAATATTATTGAATCAAACTGAATTTAAAGATAAAATTACTTGAAACTAAACATTTAAACAAAATTGATTATTTCCTTTAGAAAACAAGACTTAATATCGAAAGTATTTTTGCTTGTCCAGTAAATACATCTTGATTCATGAATATCGAGATGTTTATACTAAAACAAGACACAAATACTAAGAAAATTTTGCAGAACGAGTTCAATGCTTTCATAAACAAGTATTTCTGTCTTCTTTTCCAGAACAAATCTCTAAAGGTTTTCCAATCCAGTAAAACAAAATTATTTAAGATATGAGGTCATGGATTTATGAGTTTATGCTTTAAAACAAGAACAAATATCTGCAATAATCTGTATAATTGTATAACTTTTTATCTCTTTACAAACCTTTTTGCAGAATCGTAAGATATAAACTCGAAACGTACGATATAAACTCAGAATGGTACGATATAAACTCAGAATCGTACGATATAAACTCAGAATGGTACGATATAAACTAAGAATGGTACGATATAAACTCAGAATCGTACGATATAAACTCAGAATCGTACGATATAAACTCAAATCGTACGATACAAACTCAGAATCGTACGATACAAACTCAGAATGGTACGATATAAACTCAGAATCGTACGATATAAACTCAGAATCGTAGGATATAAAGTCAGAATCGTATGATATAAAGTCAGAATCGTAAGATATAAAGTCAGAATCGTACGATATAAACTCAGAATCGTAGGATATAAAGTCAGAATGGTACGATATAAAGTCAGAATGGTACGATATAAACTCAGAATCGCATTTATATAAAACTCAGAATCGTACGATATAAACTCA
This sequence comes from Gymnocypris eckloni scoliostomus, assembly GCA_027564155.1. NCBI lineage: Eukaryota > Metazoa > Chordata > Actinopteri > Cypriniformes > Cyprinidae > Gymnocypris > Gymnocypris eckloni. Next base: position 195,030 of record CM050422.1, read on the forward strand.
GAATCATAGGATATAAAGTCAAAATCACGATATAAAGTCAGAATCGTGCGATATAAACTCAAATCGATACAAACTCAGAATCGATACAAACTCAGAATCGATGCAAACTCAGAATAAATGCGATACAAACTCAGAGAACGACATAAACTCAGAATCGATACAAACTCAGAATAAATGCGATACAAACTCAGAATCAACGATACAAACTCAGAATCGACGATACAAAGTCAGAATCGCATACAAACTCAGAATCGCATATATAAACTCAGAATCGCATTTCGATATAAACTCAGAATCGCACGATATAAACTCAGAATCGTACGATATAAACTCAGAATCGTACGATATAAACTCAGAATCGTACGATATAAACTCAGAATCGTACGATATAAACTCAGAATCGTACGATATAAACTCAGAATCGTACGATATAAACTCAGAATCGTACGATATAAACTCAGAATCGTACGATATAAACTCAGAATCGTACGATATAAACTCAGAATCGCGATTTATAAACTCAGAATCGATATAAACTCAGAATCGATATAAACTCAGAATCGCGATATAAACTCAGAATCGATATAAACTCAAATCGTGCGATACAAACTCAGAATCGCGATATAAAGTCAGAATCGATATAAAGTCAGAATCGCACGATATAAACTCAGAATCGCGATACAAACTCAGAATCGCGATATAAACTCAGAATCGCATTTCGATATAAACTCAGAATCGTACGATATAAACTCAGAATCGTACGATATAAACTCAGAATCGACGATATAAACTCAGAATCGTACGATATAAACTCAGAATGGTACGATATAAACTCAGAATGGTACGATATAAACTCAGAATCGCATGCGATATAAACTCAGAATTGCGATATAAACTCAGAATGGTACGATATAAACTCAGAATCGCACGATATAAACTCAGAATAGCGATATAAACTCAGAATGGTACGATATAAACTCAGAATCGATATAAACTCAGAATCGCGATACAAACTCAGAATCGTGACGATATAAACTCAGAATCGCATATAAACTCAGAATGCGATATAAACTCAGAATCGATATAAACTCAGAATGGTACGATATAAACTCAGAATCGTACGATATAAACTCAGAATCGCACGATATAAACTCAGAATCGTACGATATAAACTCAGAATCGTACGATATAAAGTCAGAATCGTACGATATAAAGTCAGAATCGTATGATATAAAGTCAGAATTGTACGATACAAACTCAGAATCAGACGATACAAACTCAGAATCGGACGATATAAACTCAGAATCGGACGATACAAACTCAGAATCGGACGATATAAACTCAGAATTGTACGATACAAACTCAGAATCGCATCGATATAAACTCAGAATCGTACGATATAAAGTCAGAATCGGACGATACAAACTCAGAATCGGACGATACAAACTCAGAATCGGACGATACAAACTCAGAATCGGACGATATAAACTCAGAATTGTACGATACAAATTCAGAATCGTACGATATAAACTCAGAATCGTACGATACAAACTCAGAATCGGACGATATAAACTCAGAATCGGACGATATAAACTCAGGTTGTGAAACAAAAAGTCTTAATAATATTTCATTTTTTTTATTTCATGTCAGAAACACAAATTCAGACTTTTTTATTATTAGAATTGCAACTTTATATCTTTATATATAGATAAAGGTGAGGTCAGTATTGGGTGTAATTCGTTACTGTAATTTAATTACTTTCCCTTGAAAAAGTAAAGTAAGGAATGTAATTAGTTACTTCTCATGTAATTGAACGTAATACTGTGTATAGAGTGGATTTTTCTGACCCCATTGGCAGATATTTCTTCTTGTTTTAAGCATAAACTCGATTCAGACATGAAGTCATACTGAACTGAACATTAATAATTTAATATCTTGTCTGTTCCTGGAATATAGAGAACGAGTCACATGACATTATAACAGGTTTGAGGTCATAATGATGCACTGCAAACACTGCTTTTCTCTTGTTTTCCTTTACTTATTTCTAAAAATTATTAAATCAAGATACATTTACTCGAGAAGGAAAATTACTTAAGATATTAAATCTTGCTTAATAAAAACATTTTAAATATATATTTTAAAAATGTTCAAAACTAAATTGGTGGAAGATATATATATATATATATATATATATGACCCTGGAGCACAAAACCAGTCATAAGAGTCAATTTTGTGAAACTGAGAGTTATGCATCATCTGCTGAATAAATCATATTTCCATTGATGTATGGTTTGGACAATATTTGAAAATCATGCAAAGAAAATTTAATATTGAGAAAATCATCTTTAAAGTTGTTCAAATTAAGTTCTTAGCAATGCATATTATTATTCAAAAATTAAGTTTTTATATAATTACGGTACTAAATATCTTCATGGAACATGATCTTAATTTCCTAATGATTTTTGGCATAATAGAAAAATTTATAATTTTGACCCATACAATGTATTGTTGGATATTGCTACAAATATAGCTGTGCTGCTTATGACTGCGTCTGTGCTGCAGGGACATGTTTATTAAAGATCTTCTACCAATATATTGTTGGCCATTTCTTGTTGTATATGTGTGCATTTATTTTATTTTTTTACCATTTGTTGTACATTTTAAAATATATTTAAAGGGGTCATCGGATGCAAAATTCACTTTTCACATTGTTTGAACATAAATGTGTGTTGGGAGTGTGTACACATCCATCCTATAATGATACAAATCCACTCAGTGCATCCTTTTTATTAAATCCTCTTTCTCTAATCAAGCTGAGATTCAGAATGACGTAGTTCTGCACAAGCCCCTCCCACAAGAGTTGATTGACAGGTCCGTCTTACCCTAAGCCCCACCGCCTGAGTCTCCGCCTCCGGTGCAGGGAAGACGAGATGTCTCTGATTAAGCGATTGAGGTGTTTAGTTATTAGATGTAATAATTAATATCTGATTAAGCGATTTAGGTGTTTAGTTACAGGATGTAATAATTAATATATCAGTCGTTATTTACTCCTGACATCTGAGCCGCTGAAGACGCAGAGGTTTAACGTTAGCTTCGCTTTGAAGTGAACGCGGCGATCTACATAAATACATCTATGTTCATGCGAATCATTCGTGTTCAGCTTCATCTACAGAAGAAGGTTTTTATGAACCGTGACTAATAATATGCTAGTTAACCAGTTCTGCAGTAAACAGTACTGCTCGTCGCTCCACGGAAGAGAGGGGCGGAGCCAGCAGAGCTCATTAGCATTTAAAGGGACAGGGACTAAAAACGGCTTGATGGAAACAGAGCTGATTTTAACAGAGAAAAGGTGTTTTTATACAACTACCACTGAGAAATATTAATCCAAGTGTGTTATTGACTTTTAATTAAGATCCTAAAAATTATATCAACTTGTGGCAAATGCACATCCGATGACTTCTTTATACCAAAATGTTATATTAGAAGTCCTGAATAAAGGACACTGGTGCAGTGAATGGGTGCCGTCAGAATGATTAAAACACCACAGCACCCAAGTCCATCAGTTAACAAAACCTGAAACTCTCAAACTTATGGCACCCATTCACTGCAGTGCATCTGTTGCTGAGACATTTCTACAAATCTGACGAAGAAACACTGCTGAGAGTGAACACATCTTCATGTTTGGCTGAACTATTGCTTTTAGAGACACACATTAAAGTTGATTCTCCTCATTAATTACCTCATCATCAGCACACATGTAACGAACAGAGCTCATTCAGTTTTAGATTACGTCTGAATCTCACATGTCATGTGTATCGGGAATAAACCAGACGAGCTGCTGTAATTAAAACAAGCGCAGGACTCAGACACCAGCTGCTAAAGCAGTTCTACATCAGAGTCAGAACACATGAACTCTACAGAACACACCAGTGGAGCTGAACACACATCAACATGAGTGAGTGAGTGAGTGAGTGAGTGAGTGAGTGAGTGAGTGAGTGAGTGAGTGAGTGAGTGAGTGAGTGAGTGTGTGTGTGTGTGTGTGTGTGTGTGTGTGTGTGAGAGAGAGAGTGAGTGTGTGTGTGTGTGTGAGAGAGAGAGAGAGAGTGTGAGTGTGTGAGAGAGAGAGAGAGTGTGTGAGAGATAGAGTGTGTGTGTGTGTGTGTGTGAGAGAGAGAGAGAGAGAGAGTGTGTGAGAGAGAGAGAGTGTGTGAGAGATAGAGTGTGTGTGTGTGTGTGTGTGTGTGAGAGAGAGAGTGTGTGTCAAGTCAAGTCACTTTATTTATATAGCGCTTTTAACAATACAAATTGTAACAAAGCACCGCACAATATCAAAATAGGCAAATTGTGTCAATAATGTAAAATGACAGCAGGATTTAACACTCAATTTTCAGCTGAATGCATTTCATTATTGAATTTAGTAATGGCATTGTCCAGTTCAGTTTAAATGTGTGTGTGTGTGTGTGTGTGTGTGTGTGTGTGTGTGTGTGTGTGTGTGTACAATACAAATGTATAGCCTGAATGCACTGTAAGTCGCTTTGGATAAAAGCGTCTGCTATATGCATAAATGTAAATGTGTGTGTGTGAGCAAGTGTGTGTGTGAGCAAGTGTGTGTGTGTGTGTGTGTGTTACCTGAGATATCTGAGCTCCTGCACACACTTCTGACTCCTGCTGCTCATCTTCACTGATCTGGAAACAGAGATGAACAGAGAGTGTTGTGGTTCTGACTCTGATCTCGATCTGAACCAGCTGCTGAAGGAGAGGCTGTCCGGCTCACAGCCAATCACCGCGCTGCAGGAGCGGGAGGAGGCCCCGGCTCACAGCCAATCACAGCGCTGCAGGAGCGGGAGGAGGCCGCTGATTGGCTGAGGCGCTCCCTCACAGAGTCTCATGACAGCGTTATGTTTGCAGTATTATATCTCTGTGAAATATCATAATACTCTGTGTATTCATGCGGCCTTCACGCAAATGAGAAGATATCATAATAAACACGAAACAAGGAACAGTTCCTCGTCTTGTGGGAACGCAAATCCTGAACAATGTTCCCGTTGTGAAGCAACACATTATAGTTTATATCAATATTTGAATTAGTTATGTTTAAATCTTTTATGTTTTATTGGTATTTATGAATGTTTTCTGTAGATTTTATTTATTTTACAGCAAGTTAAATGACAGAGAGACAATATCTGAAATAATATTTAAACTTTAAATGATTTTATATAGTTGAATAAACATCTATTTTTCGAGTTTAATCTAAACAATGATTTATCAATATTCATAAACATGATATTTAATATTCAGTCGAGTGCACAACAAAGCTCAGTTTACAATAAATATTATTTTAATAAATAATAAAGTTTGATCATCTTGATATCACGCCGTCTCTTCAGATCCATCAGCGCAGAACAATACATGTTTATGATTATTATAATAATACCTATTTAGCAGATTTCATATTCAGGTGTGACTTACAGGAACCGAACGGCTGTTATAGATTCAGATCATATTTTGTAATTATATGTATATATATTTTTTGTGCTTGTTTTAGTAATTTTAGCACTAACAAAATAAATAATAATAATTAGGTTTATGTATTTATATTAGTGCTGTAAAATGATTAATACGTTTTTGTTTACATAATATATATATATTTATTATGTATATATTTCTTTAAAGTAACGAAAATGCTTTTTATTATTTAGTTTTAATGATAATAATCCTCAGTCATGATAAAAATTATCATTTATGATCTCAAATACTGTTAATAATCATAATCATCCATAATACGTCTGCTACTCACTTCATAATAAATTAATAATCAAAAGCACATCTCAGAGCGATGCATTAAACATAATTAATATATAGTTACAGTAAAAACATGTTTATTATATCTTCATGTCAAATATTATAGACAGACACGAGAGCCTTCGAGAGGAGAAGAAATCATATTTAATATGGAAATATGTACAGTGTGAAGAGACGCTGGAAACACCGCAGAAGGGCATGCTGGGATAGCCGGAGTCACACGTACCTACGGTTGAGAATAGATAATCAATATTAATTACACAATCAAAAACACTGAATCAACCAGTAATGAATATAATAACCAGAATCTTTGAATCATCCAGTAATGAATCATTGAATCATCCAGTAATGAATCTTTGAATCATCCAGTAATGAATCTTTGAATCATCCAGTAATGAATCTTTGAATCATCCAGAAATTAATCTTTGAATCATCCAGTAATGAATCTTTGAATCATCCAGTAATGAATCATTGAATCATCCAGTAATGAATCTTTGAATCATCCAGAAATTAATCTTTGAATCATCCAGTAATGAATCTTTGAATCATCCAGTAATGAATCATTGAATCATCCAGTAATGAATCATTGAATCATCCAGTAATGAATCTTTGAATCATCCAGAAATGAATCTTTGAATCATCCAGTAATGAATCTTTGAATCATCCAGTAATGAATCTTTGAATCATCCAGTAATGAATCATTGAATCATCCAGTAATGAATCATTGAATCATCCAGTAATGAATCTTTGAATCATCCAGAAATGAATCTTTGAATCATCCAGTAATGAATCTTTGAATCATCCAGTAATGAATTATTGAATCACACAGTAATGAATCATCCAGTAATGAATAATTGAATCGTCCAGTAATGAATCATTGAATCATCCAGTAATGAATCTTTGAATCATCCAGAAATGAATCTTTGAATCATCCAGAAATGAATCTTTGAATCATCCAGTAATGAATAATTGAATCATCCAGTAATGAATAATTGAATCATCCAGTAGTGAATCATCCAGTAATGAATAATTGAATCATCCAGTAATTAATAATTGAATCATCCAGTAATGAATCTTTGAATCATCCAGAAATGAATCTTTGAATCATCCAGTAATGAATCATTGAATCATCCAGCAATGAATCATTGAATCATCCAGTAATGAATTAATGAATCATCCAGTAATGAATCATTGAATCGTCCAGTAATGAATTATTTCAGATAATGCATAACTCTGAATTTCATTGACCCTTATGACTGGTTTAGTGCTCCAGGGACACATAAGTTTGATATCTAAATTGAAACTGAATTAATAAGCAGAATCAGAAGCGATGCCGAACTCTGGACGTACCACAGGAAGCCGAACTTCTTGTGCAGCATCTCCTCACGCGGCCGCAGGTTATACAGCTCCTCTGTCAGCGGAGTCACCCATCGATCCGTGTGAAACATATTCTCCCCGACCTGAAACACACACACACACACACACACACTGAAGACCTCATCTCACACGCACGCACACACACACACACTGAAGACCTCATCTCACACCGCACACACACACACACACACACACACACACTGAAGACCTCATCACACACACACACGCACACACACACACTGAAGACCTCACACACTGAAGACTCACACACACACGCCGCACACACACACACACACACACACACACACACAGTACCTCATCTCACACAAACACACACACAATACTTCATCTCACACTCGCACACACAAACACACACACAATACCTCATCACACACACACGCACACACACACTGAAGACCTCATCTCACACACAAACACACACACACACTGAAGACCTCATCTCACACACAAACACACACACATACACACAATACCTCATCTCACACTCGCATACAACAACACAATACCTCATCTCACACTCGCACACACACACACACAGAAGACCTCATCTCACAGACACACACACACACACACACACACAGACACACACACACACACACACACCTTCCAGCCAGGAACGTCCTTCATGATCACAGCCTCTTCCTCCAGATTCTCTCGCAGCATCCGCAGCGTCCTGCAAGGGACACACACACACACACATCAAGAGAAACTCATTACGATTAGTGACCTAAATTATATCCATTATCAGTATTATAACGAGCAGTGTCAGCGAAAGTTACTTTTAAAAGTAATCGTTACTCTCTAAAAAAAGTAATTACTATTTAAATCTGGGCAGGGCTTGCTTGTGTGTTTTTATACACCCGTTCACACTAAAAGTGAAGTGAATCCGGTTCAGGCTGAAGGAAATGTAAATTCACGTCTGTACAGTAGAGGGCACCGCTCAAACTAATCACATGAAGAATATGACGCAGTTCAACACTTCAACAATAACTAAAATATGACACAAAATGTGTCATTTTTGCTGATTAGTATAATTGAATTGGATCATTGAAGGTTAGCAGGTTAATAAAATGGAATTTCGTGACAATATCGTCATGATACTCGCGTCACGACACAATATCGTCATGATACTCGCGTCACGACACAATATCGTCATGATACTCGCGTCACGACACAATATCGTCATGATACTCGCGTCACGACACAATATCGTCAGGATACTCGCGCCACGACACAATATCGTCAGGATACTGCGTCACGTCACAATATCGTCATGATACTGCTCACGACACAATACCGTCATGATACTCGCCACGACACAATATCGTCAGGATACTCGCGCCACGACACAATATCGTCAGGATACTCGCGTCACGACACAATACCGTCATGATACTCGGCGTCACGACGATAATAATACCGTCATGATACTCGCGCCACGACACAATATCGTCAGGATACTCGGCGTCACGACATTAATAATATCGCCATGATACTCGGCGCACGACATAATATCGTTAGGATACTCGCGTCACGACACAATACCGTCATGATACTCACACGTCACAATATCGCTCATGATACTCGCGCCAAGACACAATATCGTCATGATACTCGCGTCACGACACAATACCGTCATGATACTCGCGCCACGACACAATATCGTCAGGATACTCGCGTCACGACACAATACCGTCATGATACTCGCGCCACGACACAATATCGTCAGGATACTCGCGTCACGTCACAATATCGTCAGGATACTCGCGTCACGTCACAATATCGTCAGGATACTCGCGTCACGTCACAATATCGTCAGGATACTCGCGTCACGTCACAATATCGTCAGGATACTCGCGTCACGTCACAATACCGTCAGGATACCAGAGGTGGTCAGTAACGAAGTAAAACTACTTCGTTACTGTACTTAAGTACATTTTTCAAGTATCTGTACTTTACTGGAGTAGTTTTATTTTGAGTAACTTTTACTTTTACTTCATTACATTCCAAAGCATAAGATCGTACTTTTTACTTCACTACATTTCATAAAACATATCGTTACTCACGTGATACATCACGTGCTCCGAGATGCAGAAGCGGTGTCTGATTCATGAATAAACTGATTCTTTTCAATGAACCTGTTCAATCGGTTCGCAAATCGCAACAAACGATTCATTCACGAACTGCAATGATACGATTGCAGCTGTTCTCGAGTCGAAAACTCACTGATTCAAATGATCCGTTTAGAGCGAGTCTCCAGTGAACTGAACTCACAAGTAAAGAACCGGGAGATCTCGTGAGCGCGCTACTGATGCTGTGAAAAGTACGCGTTACTAATGTCGAATTTTAGGATTCATTATTGTAACTGAAAATAATATTTAGGTCAAAACTGTCAGTTGTTTGTGAACTAAAACTGCTGTAAAGGGTGATCTAGTTAAGCCCACTGAAATGCTTGAATGCAGACAGATCAACATCAGTGTCTCTAACGTTATGTTTTAGGTCAAAAAACAAAACATTAAAATAACACCGATTAAATAAAATAACTCATGCACGTTCATATTCCCCGCTGCTGTAACGTTAGCAGTTTTATTAAAATGCTATGCATTTAGACCTATGTGACGTCTGTTTTTATATTGTTTATCAACAATATACATTTGTATATTGTTTAGATCAACTAGCCGAGTAGACAGATATGAATGTTTATTCATAACCATACTGAAATTAAGTAAATATTGTTAGCTGATGCTAACTGTCTAGCTAACAAGCTTGCTGGTGCTAAGTTGAGGAAATGTTTTGATATAAAGTCCAAATATCTTTATTCAGCCACCTAGATAGATTCCATCTGAGGGAAAAAGAAAGGATGTGATGTTCAGAACATAGTAACTACAGTAATTATCAGAGTGGGAAGTGATGCCCTCTGGGGGCATTTGGCCAGGGGTGTTTTTACACCACAGACAAGGTTTGAGAAGGAAAAAAAACATTATGAAAATATAATTAGATTTTCCTTAAAATGTTCTTCCTAATTTCAGGCCTAATTCTCATGTCATGTATATAACTGACGTTCTGCAAAACAACAAGTTCTAAAACACTTTTTTCTTACTGGTGAAGATTAGATGGTGAAATCTGTTTTCTCTCAGGTACATGGCAGTGTAAGCTCACAGTGAACATTACTACATCACTCTCATCAACGTAGTCCATATCAACATAATATATATCTTGACTCTATATAGTGGTTATTTGGGGAAAAACCCAGGTATTTTGGGCAGTATGATTATAAAAATATGTGCCAATATAAAATTAAATAAAGTAGTCTATATAAAATTGCAAAATAAATCTGTCTATCAGTACTTTTTTACTTAAGTACATAAAAAAGTTAGTACTTTTGTACTTTCACTCGAGTAAAATTGAAAAAGCAGTACTTTTACTTTTACTGGAGTAATATTTTATTATACGTATCTGTACTTTTACTCAAGTACTTGATCTGTGTACTTTGCCCACCACTGCAGGATGACACAATATCGTCATGATACTCACGACACAATATCCGCCATGATACTCGGCGTCACGACACAATATCGTCATGATACTCGCGTCACGACACAATATCGTCATGATACTCCCGTCACGTCACAATATCGTCATGATACTCGCGTCACGACACAATATCGTCATGATACTCCCGTCACGTCACAATATCGTCATGATACTCGCCACGACACAATATCGCCATGATACTGCCCACGACACACAATACCGTCATGATACTCCCGTCCACGTCCACAATATCGCCATGATACTCGGCGTCACGCGTCACAATATCGTCCATGATACTCGGCGTCCACGACACAATATCGTCATGATACTGGCACACGCCACAATATCGTCATGATACTCGTCACACGACACAATATCGCCAGGATACTCCGTCACGACACAATATCGTCATTATACTCGCCACGACACAATCAATATCGTCAGGATACTGGCGTCACGACACAATATCGTCAGGATACTCGCGTCACGACACAATATCGTCATGATACTCGTCACGACACAATATCGTCATGATACTCGCGTCACGACACAATATCGCCATGATACTCGGCGTCACACAATATCGTCATGATACTCGGCGTCACGACACAATACCGTCATGATACTCGCGCACGACACAATATCGTCAGGATACTCGCGCCACGATTAATAATATCGTCAGGATACTCGGCGTCACGACACAATACCGTCATGATACTCGTACGACACAATACCGTCATGATACTCGCGCCACGACACAATATCGTCACGATACTCGGCGTCACGACACAATACCGTCATGATACTCGCGCCACGACACAATATCGTCATGATACTCGCGCCACGACACAATATCGTCATGATACTCGCGTCACGACACAATACCGTCATGATACTCGCGCCACGACACAATATCGTCAGGATACTCGTCACGACACAATACCGTCATGATACCGCGCCACGACACAATATCGCCAGGATACTCGCCACGTCACAATATCGTCCAGGATACCGCGTCACGTCACAATATCGCCAGGATACTCGCGCCACGTCCACAATATCGTCAGGATACTCGCCACGCCACAATATCGCCAGGATACTGCGTCACGTCACAATACCGTCCAGGATACCAGAGGTGGTCAGTAACAGTAAAACTACCGTTACTGTACTTAAGTACATTTTTCAAGTATCTGTACTTTACTGGAGTAGTTTTATTTTGAGTAACTTTTACTTTTACTTCATTACATTCCAAAGCATAAGATCGCATTTTTACTTCACTACATTTCATAAAACATATCGTTACTCACGTGATACATCACGTGCTCGAGATGCAGAAGCGTGTCTGATTCATGAATAAACTGATTCTTTTCAATGAACCTGTTCAATCGGTTCGCAAATCGCAACAAACGATTCATTCACGAACTGCAATGATACGATTGCAGCTGTTCTCGAGTCGAAAACTCACTGATTCAAATGATCCGTTTAGAGCGAGTCTCCAGTGAACTGAACTCACAAGTAAAGAACCGGGAGATCTCGTGAGCGCGCGCTACTGATGCTGTGAAAAGTACGTTACTAATGTCGAATTTTAGGATTCATTATTGTAACTGAAAATAATATTTAGGTCAAAACTGTCAGTTGTTTGTGAACTAAAACTGCTGTAAAGGGTGATCTAGTTAAGCCCACTGAAATGCTTGAATGCAGACAGATCAACATCAGTGTCTCTAACGTTATGTTTTAGGTCAAAAAACAAAACATTAAAATAACACCGATTAAATAAAATAACTCATGCACGTTCATATTCCCCGCTGCTGTAACGTTAGCAGTTTTATTAAAATGCTATGCATTTAGACCTATGTGACGTCTGTTTTTATATTGTTTATCAACAGTATACATTTGTATATTGTTTAGATCAACTAGCCGAGTAGACAGATATGAATGTTTATTCATAACCATACTGAAAATAAGTAAATATTGTTAGCTGATGCTAACTGTCTAGCTAACAAGCTTGCTGGTGCTAAGTTGAGGAAATGTTTTGATATAAAGTCCAAATATCTTTATTCAGCCACCTAGATAGATTCCATCTGAGGGAAAAAGAAAGGATGTGATGTTCAGAACATAGTAACTACAGTAATTATCAGAGTGGGAAGTGATGCCCTCTGGGGCATTTGGCCAGGGTGTTTTACACCACAGACAAGGTTTGAGAAGGAAAAAAACATTATGAAAATATAATTAGATTTTCCTTAAAATGTTCTTCCTAATTTCAGGCCTAATTCTCATGTCATATATAACTGACGTTCTGCAAAACAACAAGTTCTAAAACACTTTTTCTTACTGGTGAAGATTAGATGGTGAAATCTGTTTTCTCTCAGGTACATGGCAGTGTAAGCTTCACAGTGAACATTACTACATCACTCTCATCAACGTAGTCCATATCAACATAATATATATCTTGACTCTATATAGTGGTTATTTGGGAAAAACCCAGGTATTTTGGGCAGTATGATTATAAAAATATGTGCCAATATAAAATTAAATAAAGTAGTCTATATAAAATTGCAAAATAAATCTGTCTATCAGTACTTTTTACTTAAGTACATAAAAATTTAGTACTTTTGTACTTTCACCGAGTAAAATTGAAAAAGCAGTACTTTTACTTTTACTGGAGTAATATTTTATTATACGTATCTGTACTTTTACTCAAGTACTTGATCTGTGTACTTTGCCCACCACTGCAGGATACTCGCGTCACGTCACAATATCGTCAGGATACTCGCGTCACGACACAATATCGTCATGATACTCGCCACGACACAATATCGTCATGATACCGCGTCACGACACAATATCGCCATGATACTCACGCCACGACACAATATCGTCATGATACTCGCCACGACACAATATCGTCATGATACTCGCGTCACGTCACAATATCGCCATGATACTGCCACGCCACAATATCGTCATGATACGGCGCCACGACACAATATCGCCATGATACTCGATATGATGCCTGTCTGTGGTTTCTCTCTCACCGCGGTCCTGCTCGGCCTGCAGCAGCGGCAGTAAAGCGATGCGAGCCTCCAGCTCCTCGATGTACAGCCGCCTGTCGAAGGAAGAACAGAAGCGCCAGGACTCAGACTCGATTAACAGAAGCTCAGCATGACGCCGCTCACCTGCGCGGTTCCAGCGGAACAGCCTCCAGTATCCAAACACCATGAGCCCCACGCCGATGCCGAACATACTGTAACCTGAGGACCACAAACAGCAGCGCGGGGCGTCTCACACAACCAGTGCTTGAACCCGTCATATATACACAATACAAACAAAACTATCACTACATCACTATTCTGAGTCCGCATCATGCAATTATATGTTTCTCTGACAATTCCAAGTTTACATCTCATACAGTTGATATCTCATAATTCTCATTTAAAAACAAAATCTGAATTCTGTATCTACGCTTTTAATGACTTAGCACAGTTATTACAGGTTTATATCTTTACTATATGAGTGCCTTGGAGTATTTCATCAAGGGCTGCAAAACCATTAATCCCTTTCAAAATAAAAGTTTGTTTACATACTATACCTACATGTGTGTACTGTGTATATATAAACACACACATACATGTATATATTTATATATAATATCAAATATATACAAGTATAAATACATACACATATTTTTTAAATATATACATATTTGTGTGTATTTAAATAAATATACATAATAAATATACACAGTAAACAAACTTTAATTAATCACGATTAATCGTTTCTCAAGCCCTAATTACATATTTTAAATTAGTCTGAATTGTGAGATAAAAGTCCCAGTGTGTGTTTGTGTGTAGCGTGAGAATGTGTGTGTGTGGCATGAGTGTTTGTGTGTAGCGTGAGAGAGAGTGTGTGTGTGTGTGCGAGTGTAGTGTGAGTGTGAGTGTTTGTGTGTAGCGTGAGAGAGTGAGTGAGTGTGTGTGTGTTTGTGTGTAGCGTGAGAGTGTGTGTGTGCGAGTGTAGTGTGAGTGTGTGTGTGTTTGTGTGTAGCATGAGAGTGTGTGTGTGTGTGTGTGTGGCGTGAGTGTTTGTGTGTAGCGTGAGAGAGAGTGAGAGTGTGTGTGTTTGTGTGTAGCGTGAGAGTGTGTGTGCAGCGTGAGAGTGTGTGTGCGAGTGTGTTTGTGTGTAGCGTGAGAGAGAGTGTGTGTGTGTGTGTGTGTGTGTATGTAGCGTGAGAGAGAGTGTGTGTGTGTGTATGAATGTAGCGTGAGAGAGTGTGTGTGTGTGTGCGTGTGTGTAGCGTGAGAGAGTGTGTGTGCGCATGTGTAGCATGAGAGTGTGCGTGTGTAGCGTGAGAGAGTGTGTGCATGAGAGTGTGAGTGTTTGTGTGTAGCGTGAGAGAGAGTGTGTGTGTTTAGCATGAGAGAGAGTGTGTGCGTGTGTAGCGTGAGAGAGTGTGTGCGAGCGTGTGTAGCGTGAGAGAGTGAGTGTGTGTGAGCGAGTGTAGTGTGAGAGTGTGTGTGTGTTTAGCGTGAGAGTGTGTGCGTGTGCAACCGTCTACAATGCGACTAAATCTCACTCTGAGCGACTAAATGATGTCTAATATGGCTAACACATGGTCAGGTTGTATTCTGCAGGGTGTGAGTCGGAGGATAAGTGTAAGTTTAGCACAGATATATTGACTGAGCGCTGCAGAGCTTCTCTCTCCGTCAAGCGAATTATTCAGCGTTTAAGAACTGTGGGCGGAGCTAATGCGCAAACGGCAATCTCATTGGCCGGTGTTCTGACGATCACCGCTCATCTATAATCATCCCTGTTTTGATTTCAGCGAATAGAATGTCTAGAATCGCCACAGTTCGAGTGAACGCGCACAACCTGATTAATATTCATGACTTTCAGATTTTCAGCTGTAACATTTTACACATATACAGTACATTACAGAGCATATATATAGGCCTAGTATATCAGTCTGGCGAGTAAACAAAACAATGTACACGCCAATGACGATTCAATTGAGGGTTGATGTGTGTGTGTGTGTGTGTGTGTGTCATGAATTCCGCACTGATCAGCGCGTGAACGCACGTACCGGACAGGCCTCGTCTGGGCAGGTTTCTCCGGTAATCTACGGGACCGTATCCTCCGGTGGGAGGCATGTCCTGCTTCACCTTGGACGCCGCCATCGTTCCGTCTAGTCCCGCTCTGCTCGCGTCTTCTTCGGCTGCGGCGAGTGCGGATCCGCACTGCTCTCCGGCGCCTCCAGCGGATCAGCGCATCGGGGTTGCCAAGTCCGCGGTTTTCACGCGGATACTTTAACACTGTTGCAGCGGATTTAATATAAATCGATACATAGCCACTCAAATAACGTGATATTTATCCCCTAAAATTCGAATTTTACCAAGTGAACTCCACCAGAAATAGTGTATTTTACCCCCATAACGCGATTTTTACCAGAGGATCCCACTTTAATCGCCATAGGGGTACATGTGCGGGTTTTATTGTGAAAACCTGGCAACCCCAATGCTTTACCATCGCAGTGACCAAATAAACCAGGTTTATTTCACTTATTATCAGTTGATTTGGTTCGAAACTAGTCAGACTAAATTAAATAAACCTGGTTTATTTGCTAAACTTGTTTTATGTAACAGGCCCCTGAGATTACATATGCAAAAATGTAATAATCATATTGCACTTTATTTATTTGCGTCCGTATATTTCAATTCCAATCCATATCTTTAGAGTTGTTGCTATTCCAAACTATATTACTCTCTATATTCTTATATAATTCTCACCGATTTATACATTTAACTCCTAAAAACCTGTTTTCTGTCTGTCGACAGTATTTTCTGAGTTATGATAAAAATAATAACCTGTAACTATAATAATATGGCAACAAAATTGAATTTTGAACCAGTTTTTATCCAATATTCAAATTAATGTTTCGTAAATTAGTGCATATTTAATTAGATAGTGCCTCATTTGCATATATAAACATAACTTTTGAGAAAAAATGAAATATTATTGTTAATTTAGCACAAAAATAATTGATTGTTAATGTAATAAACTGTGCAAGTACTATTAAATTACTGTAATAAGTATTTTTTTCCGTGTATTGATTGTTTTATTAAGGTTTTAATGTACTAATAATCCACAGCTGAAGATGAAATCATATTTTCTGCTATTTGCGAGTCTGTGGCAGACGATTATAGATATAATAACAACATCCAAACTTCATCCGTGTGTTATTATATGTGCAAGCCACACTTCAACTGTAAATATTTTGCATATTTTTGGAGGTTGTTGACATGAGACGCTCTTATTTTTTTGTCCTGTACAGACGAGCTGAAGCCACGAAACACTGATTATGATTCAAATACATAATCATAAATGAAGGGGTCCAGTCGGGAACAAACTGTACCTTTGTACACGCTGCATCTGTCCGTAACCATGGAGACACCGGGTTATGATGTCATCATCATCATCATCATCAACACCAATAATCATTTGAACAATGCCCGAGACTTGGTGTTATGGGCACTTCCTCTGTCTGTTTGCCTCTTCTACGTTAATCGCTTTATGTATTTCCCCAATTGTAAGTCGCTTTGGATAAAAGCGTCTGCTAAATGACTAAATGTACATGTAATCAGCAGCTCATAACAATCTACTTCAGAAAAGCTTTTATTCAAATCACCTGGATGGAAATACACACAATATAATTACAGTGATGGTTAATAACATTGACAAACGTTTAACACTTCAACACACTCAGATATGGTTATTATTAACTCTGGATCTATGAGCTGAAAATATTAGTCAAACACACACACAAACACACACACACGCAGGCACGCACGCACACACACACACACACACACACACACACACACACACACACACACACACACACACACACACACACACACACACACACACACACTCACACACACGCACGCACACACACACGCACACACACACACACACACATCCACACCCACACATACGTTGGTTTTTATGGTTTTTATACTGTACAAACTGTATGTGCTATTGCCCTACACCCCCTACACCTAAACTTAGCCCTCACAGGAGACGGTGCATTTCTACTTTCCCCCAAAAAACTCACTCTGTATGATTTATAAGCGTTTTAAATTATGGGGACACTGAAAATGTCCTCATAAATCACCTTCTCCTTGTAATACCTATGTCATACACATATCATTATACACATTTGTGTCCTCATAAACTGCACACATGTACGCACACACACACACACTTACATAAAATAAAACTAAGCTGTAACAGAAGCACACAAAGCGTCTCTGGTGTTTTTGGTAGGAAGTGAAGTGACAATCAGAGCCGTCGCTCCACATCAGACGAGACTCGAAGCCCTTGAGTGAAGAAACCTGCAGAAACCGGATGAATCCAGAACCTGGTGCTACTTCCAGGAGTTTGCGGTCTGAGAGACGGAGCGCGACGGGATCATGTCCAGCAGATACTCTCTGTGACGCTCCACCACCGACGGCTTCTGGACCGACAGACTGGGGTTCACATAGGCCATGGTCATGCCTGAGAAAGGTGAGAGAGAGAGAGAGTGAGAGAGAGAGAGAAGTGAGAGACAGAGAGATGGGGGTGAGAGAGAGAGAGAGAGAGAGAGAGATGAGAGAGACAGAGAGAGGGGGGTGAGAGGGACAGAGAGAGGGGAGGAGAGAGAGAGAGAGAGAGAAAGAGAGACAGACACAATTGATCCTTTATAACTAGCAGTAGTGGACCAGCAGAATCTACCTGCTGCGCCGCTGCTCCGTTTCCTCACGCTGCTGCTGCTAACCTTTGACCCCTGCTCAGCATGCTTACCTGGCCTGCGGACCAGGCGGCGGCCGCCATGGCTCTGCAGCTGAGAAGACGGGGAGAAGGTGCGAGCGGCTGCACGCTACGAGCCGAAGCACCCGGTGACACCTGAAAGAACAAAAACCTGCATCAGTGACGCTGAAGAACCAGGCTGACCTCAGACTGACCTCGGTCTCAGACTGACCTCAGACCGACCTCGGACCGACCTCTGACTGACCTCAGACCGACCTCGGTCTCAGACCGACCTCGATCTCTGACTGACCTCAGACCGACCTCGATCTCAGACTGACCTCGGACCGACCTCTGACTGACCTCAGACCAACCTCGATCTCAGACTGACCTCTGACTGACCTCGGTCTCGGACTGACCTCGGTCTCCGACTGACTAACTCGGTCTGAGGTCAGTCAGAGGTCGGTCCGAGACCGAGGTCAGTCTGAGGTCAGTCAGAGGTCAGTCTCAGACCCACCTTGAACTCAGACCGACCTCAAACTGACCTTGATCTCAGACCAGTGTTAATTTTGTCAGGCATGTTTGATTTAGTCTTAGTCATTATCGAGACAAAAATGCTTAATAGTCTTATATTAAAAGTCTTAAAAAGTCACATTTTAGTCAAACTGCAGTAACCAACATTTATTTTGGTGGCTATTTTATACGTAGTCTTCATAATAGTCATATAGTCATTAATTCTTCTCTCTTTAGACCAAATCAATTAAGTATATGAAAAATTTGAATCAAGGATTGAATTTGGAAAAACTGGAATAAAATGTAATTATTTGGTAGAGATACAAATTAAACAACGTTTAGAGATACAGTAGGTTTACTTAAGTACACATTTATTTAACATTGATTAGGATTATTTAGGAATGCTGTCCCTTTAAGACGGAAGGTATTTGTATAATACTGACACACATTCTGTATACACACATTAGTTTACGTTCACTTATGCCATAACGACTGTATTTACGTGAGATACTCTACACGATAGACTGTATGAGAACTGAAGAAGTGGAGCGTGCGTGAGAAAGAGAGAGGACACCTCTATCAGCACGAGTCCACACATCGTGCCTTCTTTAACTTTAAATTAATGGACAACGAATTGTGACTCCCGGGAGAAACGGGACGTCTGGTCACTCCCTAAGCCTTCAGGTGGCCATTGTTTCAGATCACTAGTTCGTGTTTTGGTAGCCTATCCATCCGAGACTAGATATGTGAACGTCCCTTATCCGATTGTAATCAATGACAGAAACGCACATTATGAAAGACAAGAGCCTATAGGATGTATTTTGAATGTCCGGTAGTCCTCAATTAACATTTTAGTCCCGTCTCGTCTTGTTAACGAAGACACGGCATACATTTCTTCATAGTTTTTATCATTAGATATTAATTTTAGCTCACAACGGTCTGTCTTAGACACATAAAAGGTTCGTTGAGGTATATATTTCGTCGTCCTCTTTGTTGACGAAATTAACACTGTCTTAGACCGACCTCAAACTGACCTTGACCTCAGACTGACCTCGATTTCAGATTGACCTTGACCTCAGACTGACCTCAAACTGACCTCAGCTCGGCCTCAGACTGACCTCGACCTCAAACTGACCTCAGCTCGGCCTCAGACTGACCTTGACCTCAGACTGACCTCAAACTGACCTCAGCTCGGCCTCAGACCGACCGTGACCTCAGACTGACCTTGACCTCAAACCGACCTCAAACTGACAGATGCTCACCAGTTTGACGGCTGCGGCAGAGCGGCTCACGATCTGAACTGAAGATGAGGAACGCGCTTTGACCTGATCGGCCTTCATCCCGTGAGCAGATGAGGATGATGATGATGAAGAGGCAGGGGTCGTGGCCTGCTGCTGCACGCGCTTATCAATTTCCTGCTCCTGCTGAAGAGCCTTGACGAACGCCGCCTTCAGCCGATTTGTGTGCTCAGCCTTCAGCGCCTTCTTCTGATTGGACGACATGCACTGCTCACACATGACGGCTCCGCCCTTGTCCCGGCGCCAGCGGCAGGTGAAGTCTGTCTGACACTGAGAGCAGCAGCACGGGTCTCCGGCGCTGACCACCAAACCGGCATACAGACCCTGCTTACCTGACACGCACACACACACACACACGCACACACATGCGCGCACACACACACACACACACACACACACACACACACACACACACACACACACACACACACACACACACAACACACACACACACACACACACACACACACGCCACACACGTGCACACACACACACACACGTGCACACACACACACACACACACACACACACACACACACACACACACCGGTCAGAACATCAGATTATGTTATCATTCTAACAGTAAAACAAGCCGGTATGAAAATAAAATCTCAGCTCTGTTATAACATGAGCTGCTCATCTCTCATCGCTTCAGCTAATAAATAATATAATATAATATTACAATATAATAAAATAATAATGGCAATTATATGAAAACGTGAAAATAAAGATATGATATAAATATAAATATGAAAATAATTATAATCATGATCAAAATAATATGAAATAATACAAAATGATTATACAATTAAAATGCTAATAATAATAATAAACAAATAAATATATTTAAATGTGATGATCATAACATGATATTGTAACATTCTAAAAATAGCAACATGCTAAAAAATATAGAACTTCATTTGAACAACTTTAAAGATGATTTTCTCAATATTTAGATTTTTTTGCACCCTCAGATTCCAGATTTTCAAACATTGTCCAAACCATACATCAATGGAAATATTATTTACTCAGCTTTCAGATGATGCATAACTCTCAATTTTGAAAAATGTACATTGGTTTTGTGCTTTATTTTGGCTTAAAAATTCATAAAAGTTTATTAAAATATTATTTTGTGAAATTATCTTGATGGATGAAACGAGTACTATGAACTATGATTGAACACAGAGCTTATTTTTAAGCCTGTAGAAAAATCCCATTGGGTTTTTGTGAAGGGAACCTCAAGTTCATAACCCAGTGTAAAGCGCTGTATCTGCGGCGCTGACCCGCACCTCGGCCCAGAGACTCCAGCAGGTTCTGCACCACCTCCTCCAGCCCCAGCAGGTAGATGAACTCGTGATTGGCCGCCGAGGGCATGAAGGTGAGCTGTGGCGCCGGCGGTTTGGGCGGAGGAATCTCCAGCAGAGTCTTCTCCAGCTGTTTGTGCAGCACTAGTTTAGCCGACTGACCGGTGCTCAACACAGACTTCAGGTTCGAGCTGGCGGCCTGCGGGACACAGTCAGAGAGTTACGACCAGATCTGACCCTGCAGCACAGAAGCAGTCATGAGCAGCACGGGTTTATTTGTAGCAATAGCCAACAATACATTGTATGGGTTATTTTTAATGCCAAAAATCGATCATGTTCCATGAAGATATTTTGTACCGTAAATATATCAAAACTGAATTATTGATTAGTAATATGCATTGCTAAGAACAACTTTAAAGGTGATTTTCTCAATATTTAGATTTTTGCACCAGATTTTCAAATATTGTCCAAACCATACATCAATGGAAATATGATTTATTCAGCTTTCAGATAATGCATAAATCCCAATTTCACAAAATCGTTATGACTGGTTTTGTGCTCCAGGGACACATATATTATAATGCTGTTATAATTGATTATGTGGAACACCTAGTAATGGATACTTAATAAAATGCTACGATTATCTTATCATAATTACAAGATGGCATCTAAGAAATTCTACTAATAATGAATACCATATTAATCAGCAAAAATGACACATTTGAGTTATATTTTAGTTATTGCTGAATAGTGTTGAACTGCGTCATATTCTTCATGTGATTAGTTTGAGCGGCGCCCTCTACTGTACAGACCTGATTTTACATTTCCTTCAGCCTGAACCGGATTCACTTCACTTTTAGTGTGAACGGGCTTTTTATATTAAACACAAACAAGCAAGTCCTGCCCAGATTTAAAAAGTAACACAATACGTTCCATAAAAAATTACTAAGTAACATAATAAATTACTTTTTTTGAAGAGTAACGCAACATTGTAACGCATTACTTTTAAAAGTATCTTTCCTTAACACTGCTTGTGAGCATTTAAGTGTTCAGTTAAAAACTAGCCTAGAGCGCCATCTGCTGTTATAAACTAAGCTCAGAATCAATCCAAGAATCGTGATGCATCGATTTATCGTCCCTAGTGTTAATCCCTCCGGTCACAATAGTGACCGTAAAACAGGTTTTCATTTGTAAAGCGCTAAAATCATTACTGACTGGTGTTTTAGTGCACTTTCAGCAAATATGGGGAAAATAAAGGGTCTCAATTAAATATTTGCAGTATCACATGATCAGTGTTAGGGTTGCAAAGGGGTGGAACATTCCTGAAAAGTTTCCAAAATTCCTAAAAGTTTTTAAAATTCCAGGAAACTTTCCAAAATTTCCGGAAAGTTTTCAAAATTCCTAAAAGTTTTTAAAATTCCAGGAAACTTTCCAAAATTCCTGGAAATGTTCCAAAATTTCTGGAAAGTTTTCAAAATTCTTGCAAAGTTTCAAAATTCCTGCAAAGTTTAGAAATTCCTGCAAAGTTTTCAAAATTCCAGAAAAGTTTTCAAAATTCCCAAAAAGTTTTCAAAATTCCTGAAAGTTTTTAAAATTCCTGCAAAGTTTCAAAATTCCTGCAAAGTTTCGAAATTCCTGAAAAGTTTTCAAAATTCCCAAAAAGTTTTCAAAATTCCTGAAAGTTTTTAAAATTCCCGAAAAGTTTTTAAAATTCCCGAAAAGTTTTCAAAATTCCTGGAAAGTTTTCAAAATTCCTAAAGTTTTCAAAATTTACTGGAAACTTTCCAGCTTTTTGCAACCCTAATTAGCGCAGATTGTCACATGACCAGAGCAGATTCTTGAGAAGATGATGACTGCATCAAAGCTCTGAAACGAAAGGCTAGTAAAGTATGTTAACATAAAGATACGACACAGATTTTGGCACACATTATCTATAAGGTGTCTTATATTCAGTTTTGTTGAGTGTGGTCATAGAGTGACCGCTGGGATCATTTTGGAACACAATATCAATCCAGTGGAAAATATTAGAGAAATGTACACTAAAATAACAATAACAAAATATTGTACTAAATTAAAAATTCAAATGTTACAAAAAATGTACAATATTGATGTAATACTGGTAGCGCTAATATAAAAATTTGATGTTATATTTGACAAAACATTTTTTTTATCCTTTCAATGTTGCATAAGGTTTTTTATGCATAATAGTAGCCCTAGAATGTGATCAAAGAGTTTAAAATAGCTGAGCTAAGATATCTAAAAATATGTTAATCAGTCAGGTCACCATAAAACACAATTTTTCACACACTTTCACACAAACAAACAATTATTGATTATTTCAAAGGTTACACATAATTAGGTATATTTTGTGGGTAAAATGTGATTAAACGGGTTAAGCGGCGCAGTAAATCACTCGAGCGTGTGTCACACACCTGGCTGATGCTGAGAAGCAGGCCTGTGCTGGGGATGGTGGTCATCTTCTGTCCCTGGACGCTGCTGACCACGGCTCTGGATGAGAGGAGCAGCGGAGGAGGACCTGAGGACCAGTTCTGCTGCTGTCTGAGGCTGGAGACCTGCTGCGGCACCGAGATCGACTGCAGCGCAAGAGACAAGCATCACCGCTAGCGGTCTTATATGAGACCTTGGAGCACTAAACCAGTCATAACGGTCAATTTGGTGAAATTAAGAGTTATGCATCATCTGAAAGCTGAATAAATAATATTTCCATTGATGTATGGTTTGTTATGATTGGACAATATTTGAAAATCTGGAATCTGAGGCTGCAAAAAAATCCAGCAAAATAAAAAGTTTCATATTTTTACGGTAGAAATATCTTCATGGAACATGGTCTTAATAATAATGTATAATTTTGATCCATACAATGTATTGTTGTATATTGCTACAAATATAGCTGTGCTGCTTATGACTGCTTCTGTGCTCCAGAGCCACATTTATCAAATATCGGAATCAGCTTATGATTTTTTCTGTTTGGCCGTGGTGTTAAACAAAGAAATTAAAATGTATACAGAAAATATTATAATTATTGTCTCTGTGTGTGTGTGTGTGTGTGTGTGTGTGTGTGTGAGTGTGTGTGTGTGTGTGTGTGAGAGAGTGTGTGTGTGCATACGTGTGTCTCTCTGTGTGAGTGTGAGTGAGTGTGTGTGTGTGTGTGAGTGTGCGAGTGCATGTGAGTGTGTTTTTTTATTAAATATTAATTTAAAAAAATTATATCTGCTTTATATCGACGGCCTGCTTTCCAAGATATCGGCAGTCAAAAAGCGGATATTGTCTCTGCTATATCTCTCTTATATAGTCAGTGCATGTTCAGACAGGTAAGCAGACGCACCTGAGCTCCTCTGACCAGCGGAGGCATGGCTGTGTTACATGATCCCTTGCAGCCATTGAACCAAATTGAAAGATGATCGGATAATGCTCATGTGCAAATGGTTAATATAAGATAAAATATTAAGATATTAATACAGATATAAATAGACAATCCAGGGCTGCCACCTCAATGTGTTAGGTCATCACTCAATGCTCACAGCCACACACAGTGTAAATAAGATATCTGCAGTTCAATAGCTTATTGATTATAACGGAACCATCAGGCTCCTAAACACAAACTCTGCATACAAGACCCATTGTCAACTTGTCAACCGTCAACTGTAAATATCATCACATTCTCATCATTGCTGATCCATGTACAATACAAACCCTGCAGGAGAGACTGAACAAGAGAACGGATGAGAGAGGAAAGTCCATGTACTGGTTTAGGTGCTATAACAAGAGAAAACACAATGTTGCACATGATCCTTATGTCTTTTTGCACATCTTATTGTTTTGAACTAAATTGAAATGCATGCATTTTATTCTGTATTTCTCCTTTTCTGCTATGTATGCACAACGTGTTATGTTATTTAAATTTGATTTGATTATAGCCTATAAACGAGCAAAT
>CM050422.1:225615-230615 GCA_027564155.1 Gymnocypris eckloni scoliostomus
CACACAGATAATGGAAAGCTGATTTGTTTTCTCTCTTCCACCCGGTGACATCACTGACGCACACATGACCCTTCCCAGAATTCCACGGGGCACACGACGCACTTTCCTGAGAACCGGTTGGAGCCAGTAAGTGTGTGACAGAGAGAGAGAGACAGAAGACGAGAGTTAACCCTTCGTGTGTAGAGAGACAAGCGCTGCTCTGCAGACCACTAGTTAGCACTTCTGGTTAAGTCAGGCATTACTGGGACTAGTTCTCAAACCAGCATCAGGAGTCACATGGGCTGTTTCATCATGTTCTTTCTGAATGTCTGACAGCCTCCGTTCTCACTCACCGTCCAAACGCATCTGAAAACTGATTCTTAAAATCTGTTTGAGGATGAAAAGTTGTTTCACAAAAGAAGAAATAAAGACGTGAGGGTCTGAGGTCAGTCCACGTTCAACATGCAAAGCTTTAGAGGAAACACAATCCTTTTAAAGCTAAAGTGAATCTGGATTATCATTGTGTGTGTGCACAGAATACAGGAGTGACTCCCGAACACCAGAGACGAGCACTGGTCTAAGTGTGTTTGGACAGGATCTCAAGACAATAACGAGAAGAGATCCCATCCTCACATTGACCCGGTCTTCATCTGTGATCACCATCACACTGACTCATACACACTTTCCTTCAAAGCAGCGTCAGAGGTCAGCTGACCAGCACAGCGGGCCATAAAATGGAGTCACGGTGTTGTGTTACACGTCCCTGGCGGCTGACACACACTCACGTGACGTGCGCACACACACTCACTCACGCTCTCTCTTTCGCACTCACACACACACACACACACACACACACACACACACACTCTCTCTCACACATACACACTCTCTCTCTTTCACACACACACACACACACACACACACACACACACACTCTCTCACACACACACACACACACACACTCTCTCTCACACACACACACTCACACACACACACACACACACACACACACACACTCTTCACACACACACACACACACACACACACACACACACACACACACACACACACACATTCTCTCTCACACATACACACTCTCTCTCACACACACACACACACACACACACACTCTCTCTCACACAGACACACACACACACACACACACACTCTCTCACACAGACACACACACACACACACACACACACACTCTCTCTCTCACACACACAAACACACACACTCTCTCTCTCTGTCTCACACACACACTCTCTCTCTTTAACACACATAACTTGATGATACTTTTACGTTTTGTTCTACAACGTAAAGTACACACATCCATACACAAAACGAAAAATGTATGTTCATTTTTGAAAGCGTATGATTTTAATAAGTATCTAGATAAGTGCGTTTGGGCTGTGAGTGTGTGCAGTTTACATCGTACAACAAAGCGTAAAAGTATCCTCAAGTTATGTTTACCACACTCATAAATTCAAATCTCGAAGGAGTAGTCGAAATCACACACGGATTCAAAGTAGCTCTACAGCAAATCATGACGTCATTGTTAATTATCTACCTGCTCAACTCAATCCTTATCCATCTCCAGTCAGCTAAAACACACCTCTTCCATCTTTATTTGACCCTCGAACTCTAGCACTCTATTCTAATTCTATTCTATCTGATTTATTTTATTTATTATATAATTTAAAAACCTTGCTGTGTGTACTGCATTAGGGTAACTGAGACGTGTTATAGCTCTGTGTAAGTCTCTTTGGATAAAAGCATCTGCTAAAATAACTAAATGTAATGTTTATAATATCACAATATCTTCATGGCGTATAATTGCATTTATCAGATTAGAGATGGACGATATAAACAAACAAGCAGTTGAGATTATGCTATATTTAGTATATATCTATTTTACGTAAGTGCACTACTGAGTGTATGAGGATGAAGTTGTGTATATAATAGGTTGGTGTAATGAATAATAGCCAGTGTTTGTGTTGCTGTGTATTTTATGCTCGTTAGAGTATCGCATCGTGAGTTTATCATCATCCTGACATCAAACTCAATCAAGTGTTCTGCTTCAGTGGAGATGCTGTCTTAGTAGGAGCTCACCAGAGTTGGGACAGAGAACAGATGACCTCTGACCTCTGTGCATAGAGGAAGTGTCTCTGCAGGCCACAGGAAGTGTCTGCGCAGAGTGTATTTATAGTGCCTGATGTAATGACCTCCCTACAGTGCTCACTAAACGCTGTGTGTGACCTACGTGACTGTCCGTCCATGTGTGTGTGTGTGTGTGTGTGTGTGTGTGAGAGAGAGAGTGTCTGTGTGTGTGTGTGTGTGTGTCTGTGTGTGTGTGTGTGTGTGTGCGTGTGTGTGTGTGAGAGAGAGAGAGAGAGAGAGAGAGATCTGTGTGTGTGTGTGTGTGTCTGCGTCTGTCTGTGTGTGTGCGTGTGTGTGTGTGTGTGTGTGAGAGAGTGTGTGCATGTGCGTGTGCGTGTGTGTGTGTGAGAAAGAGAGAGAGAGAGACAGAGAGAGAGTGTGTGTGTGAGAGAGAGAGAGAGAGAGAGAGAAATACGATAGAAGCCCTGCATGCTGAGTTCTGTAAGAGCATCCTCAGGGTACAGAGGAACACACCGAACAACCCATGCAGAGCAGAATTAGGCCAATACCCTCTAATAATGCACATTGAGAAACGAGCCATTAAATTTTGGAAACACCTAAAAATAAGCGACCCCAACTCTTACCATTTTAAAGCCCTAAAAAACCATGAAGTGGACCCTGAACAAAGTCCCCTGATTCAGATGGTCCTGAAGCTGCAAACACAAACTAACACGACTAACAACATCCAGCATCAGGACACTGAAACACCCATCCACAAAATTCATCCCAACCAAATTATAAAAGCACAACAAGAAAAGTATCTAACCTATTGGAAAGAAACAACAGAAAAACAAAGTAAACTTGAATGTTATTTGGCCCTAAACAGAGATTACACAACTGCAGAATATCTGAGTACAGTGAAAGACCGTAAACTAAGACGACAGATGACGAGGTACAGACTGAGCAACCATACTCTGAGTATAGAGACGGGCAGATATCACCAGCACTGGCTGCCCAAAGAGAGCCGTATCTGACCACACTGTGCCCATGGAGAAGAGAGAGAGAGAGAGAGAGAGAGAGAGAGAGAGAGAGAGAGAGAGAGAGAGAGAGAGAGAGAGAGAGAGAGAGAGAGAGAGAGAGAGACATATGAGATAGAGAGCAGATATCACCAGCACTGGCTGCCCAAAGAGAGCAGTATCTGACCACACTGTGCCCACGGAGAAGAGGAGCGAGAGAGAGAGAGAGAGAGAGAGAGAGAGAGAGAGAGAGTGTTTTTGTGTGTGTGTGTGTGTGCTACCGAAGGGTTAAAGTGTGTCAGTAAACTCTGAGTAGAATGTGATGGTTCACAGCGTCACGCTTCCCATCAGGCCGGAGATCTGCAGCTGTGGTTTCATGCAAATGCCACGCAGTCGAGTAACTCAAACTTAAACACATCACATCTAAACAAGTCTGAGTGTCACACTGCAGCTTTCAGTGATTATCCTTGGGCAGCTTTCTGGCACCCGGCAACCGTGGTGCCACACACACACACACACACACACACACACACACAGACAGACAGACAGACAGACAGACAGACACTCTCTCTCTCTCTCTCGCTCTCTCACTCACACACTCATAGAATAAGAACAATTATTAAAAGCACATTCTTATTGTATTTGATGTGAAGACACTTTACTCATGTTCCCTGTAATAACAGCACATCTTCGTCATCATCATCATCATCACCACCATCATCATCATCACCATCTTCGTCATCATCATCATCATCATCACCACCATCTTCATCATCCCCACCATCATCATCTTCATCATCACCACCATCATCATAATCATCATCATCATCAACTTCATCATCTTCATCATCATCTTCATCATCATCACCATCATCTTCATCATCATCACCATCTCATCATCATCATCACCATCATCATCAACTTCATCATCATCATCATCATCACACACACACACACACCCGCAACCTTGTCAGCATCCTAACGCCATAGCAACCGACAACAAACACAGCATCGCTAGGCACCACACAACAAGAGAACGGAAGAGTCAGTATAATCATCATCAACATCACCACCATACTTTCATCTTCATCATCATTATCACATCTTCATCATTCTCATTTCATCATCATCAACATAATACCATCATCATCATCACCACCATCATCTTCATCATCACCATCTTCATCATCATCATCATAATCATCATCATAATCACACCATCTTCATCATCATCATCTTCATCATCACCATCTTCATCATCATCATCACCATCATCATCATCATCATCATCATCATCTTCATCATCACCATCTTCATCATCACCATCATCATCATCTTCATCATCATCACCATCTTCATCACCATCTTCATCATCATCATCATCACCATCTTCATCATCACCATCATCATCATCATCATCTTCATTATCATAGCAACATCTAGCAGTAAAAATCCCCTTCAGAGCTGGGTAATAATTGATTATATGTAATCTATTTTACGTAATCAGATTTAAAAATAAACCCCTCCAATTACATTACATTTTAAAATATTCAGAATCAGATTTGTTTTATTTATTATTATTTTACTTAATTACAAATTATTCACAAAATGGCAGTAAATGTATCAATATATTGATTCTCCGAAATTCTTCTCTAATATCTTTTAAATGTTCTTTTCTAAAAAAGCCTTTATATATTTATAAAGTCTTTATATTTGTCTGATCTGTAACATTTAATAAATTATATTTCCATTGATGTATGATTTGGACAATATTTGAAAATCTGGTGCAAAAAAATCTACATATTGAGAAAATCATCTTTAAGGTTGTTCTTAGCAATGCATATTATTAATCAATAATTAAGTTTTGATATATTTACGGTACAAAATATCTTCATGGAACATGAT
>CM050422.1:238115-245615 GCA_027564155.1 Gymnocypris eckloni scoliostomus
ATATGGCAGTGCAATTATTAACACACACACAGATTTAACTCACACAAACATCTGCACGGTGTTTCAGAGAACACCGCACAGACACATGCACACATCTCACACATGACACACACACACAGAGTTTGAGACACAATGAGATTTACACACACAACACTTCTAATGAGACACACACACACACACACACACAGATGAATGTTTGAAAAGAACAAAGAAACACACACACACACACACATAAATACTAGTGTAATGATGAGTGTGTGTGGTGTGTGTGTGAGAGTGTGTGTGTGTGTGTGTGTGTGTGTGTGAGAGAGAGAGTGTGTGTAGTGTGAGTGAGTGTGTGTGTGTGTGTGAGAGAGAGTATGTTATGTATGTGTGTTAGTGTGTGTGTAGTGAGTGAGTATGTGTGTGTGAAACATACAGTTTGTACAGTATAAAAACATTACACCTATGGGATGTCCCACTTTCACAAAACAAACATACGTGTCAGCATGTGTGTGAGAGCGTGAGTGTGTTAGAGATGAGTGTGATGTTGTGGAGTTTGGTCTCACCAGCAGCGTGGAGCTGAGCCGCTGATTGGAGAAGAGCCGTGGAGACTGCTGACAGAGCTGACACACCCAGAGATCTGACACACACACACACACACATGTTACACACCACAGCAGCCGCAGCATCAGGCCGCATCAAACACACACACCTCCTGCAGCACACCTTGTGTCCCGTCACCAGACGACACATGATGATGTGCTCCAGCAGAATTACTTGAAACGAGGAAAGGATGGGGCTGCAGTCCAACACTGAGAAACACACACACCAGCACATCAGTTATCACACACACACACACACACACACACACACGCTGGCGTGCGTGTTCGTGATGTGAGGCGACTCACCTTCAGCTTCTCCAGCTGCATGAGGGCTTTATCAGTGTATTTGAGCTTTCTCCAGATACCCAGCCTGCATCGAGTGCATGACGGTCACCTGAAACACACACACACACACACACACACACACACACACACACAGACAGAGACAGACACACACACACACACACACACACACAGACAGAGACAGACACACAGACACACACACACAGAGACAGAGACAGACACACACACAGACAGAGACAGACACACACACACACAGAGACACACACACAGAGACACACACAGAGACACACACAGACATTTATTTATTCTTAAATATTCTTAAAAGTTAAATTAATTAATTT
Source organism: Gymnocypris eckloni scoliostomus (assembly GCA_027564155.1). Classification (NCBI taxonomy): domain Eukaryota; kingdom Metazoa; phylum Chordata; class Actinopteri; order Cypriniformes; family Cyprinidae; genus Gymnocypris; species Gymnocypris eckloni. The sequence goes on from CM050422.1 coordinate 239,344, forward strand.
TAAATCGATTTTTAAACATTTTAAAATGTTTATTACTGTAATTATTTTCATTCCTTTTCATGTAAAGCACTTTGAAGTTGTGTATGAAATGTGCTATATACATAATATATTTGTTCACATTAAAATAACGGGAACTTCAAAAATAATTGTAATATTCCTAAAACCAGGCTTTATTCTTCAAACATGTAAACTTCCGGATGAATAATCTCTGGTGACGGAGCATGCGTATGTCTGTGTGTGTGTGTGTGTGAGGAGTGTGTATGTGTGTGTCGATGAGTGAGTGAGTGCGTGTCTTATGAGTGAGTGAGTGTGTGTGTGTGTGTGTGTGTTATGGTGTGTGTTATGAGGAGTGTGTGCGCATGTGTGTGTGTGTTATGAGTGAGTGAGTGTGTGTCAAGGTTCAAGGTTTCTTTATTTGTCACATAAATTATACAGGGTATAACTAGAAGTGAAATGTAATCAAATCAGGTCTGCTCAGTGGACAGTGCAGAAGAATAAAAACAAGAATGATTTAAAAGTAACACACACAAGAGCATATATATGGTAAAAAAAAAGAAATAAGAGTAAAATGTGCAATACAAAAGTGCAAACCAATAAGATGTGCACAAACAATAGGATGTGCAAAAACAGTGTGTTATGAGTGTGTGTGTGTGTGTCTTCAGACGCCACCAGATAGACGAGGACACACATGTGCTCTTTGGGCAGCCAGTGGAAGAGATCGGCCGAGTTACTGGGCAGGATTTCATCATCGTGAAGCCGAGATGGTCTGGATACACTGCTGCAGCTGCTTCAGACATGGCTTGACGCTTCACCTGCACACGGAGACACACGCACATACACACACACAGAGAGAGACACACACAGAGAGACACACACACAGAGAGAGACACACACACACACAGACAATCACACACACACAAACACACACAGACAAACACACACAGACAAACACACACACACACACACACAGACAAACACACACAGAGAGACACACAGAGACACACAGACAAACACACACACACACACAGACAAATACACACACACACAGACAAATACACACACACACACACAGACAACACACACACACAGAGACACACACACACAGAGACACACACACAGAGAGACACACACAGAGAGAGACACACAGACAAACACACACACAAATATACACACACACAGAGACACACACACACAGACAAACACACAGACAAACACACACACACAGACAAACACACACACACACACGTGTTATACCTTGACACTTGAGGTTTTATAAAGCATTATCCTCGTATTATTTCTAAACATATACCATGTATAAGACAAGACATATATTTCATGCATCTTTTCTGCAAAAATACATAACACACGATTTGTTTAACATTTCCATCACGCCGACCGCTTCATGTGTGCACGTGGAATATAATATTCTTTAACTAGAGGGAAAATGTTAAACGTTAATTGTATTTGATTGTGTTGTCCTTCACTGCACAGGAGTCTAATAACAGCCGATGAGCTTGTGACGAGGAGAAGCAGCGGCTCTCACCTGTCCGCGTCCAGGTAATGCGCCACCTGCAGCACCAGGAAGAAAACCCGCAGAGACTCTTCTGGATGGGTTCCCCTGCCAGGTCTCCACGATCTGACCGCAGAGAGTCAGGAGCGGATGGACCTCCTGCAGCTTACGCTCCATCAGCAACAGCTACAGACCAATCACAGACTCGATCACAAAAACACTGCCTTATAAGGTCAAGAAGTCTATCCTCATCCAGTACATTATATACATCAAATTAGCATCTCGCTCAAAATCACCAAGAGTTATTGTGTCCTATTTAAAGTATGGTTCTGTAGCTACATCCGGTACTTGAAAATTAAAAGTTGTGATATTCTAGAGCTATATTCAAAGGAGCTTTATGCACTGATATCACGCCGGTAAAGTAGTTGGTGTGCGAGTATATCGTCTTTACAGATATCGGTTATTGTTGTTTTAACGATATGCATGACAGTATGGTTATTTTGTACTAAACAAAACAGTACGAGTGCATGACATTAGCCTAAGTGGTGATGAAGGGTTAAACAGTGCGGGATTTAGAGTGTGTTCTTTCACTGCAGGATTCATATTACAATGCATTAAGAGTGATCTCACACCAAGATATGGGGCAGAAATTTATTTATTTACATTTCATATGATATCACACAAAGAAAGTAGTTTTTTTCTTCATAAGCAGTATTACAAATGTGATATTGATTTAATACAAAAGTTCAATAAACAATAAGCTAATATCAAGAGTTCATTTTAGACATATGGTTTTGTATTCCGACAAAAATAATTCCAAACAGACAGTGTTTTGCGTCTGAGCAACATGACAGTGATTGTGAATGAATCAATGAAATTTAAATGACTCGTTCAGTCGCAATGACTCACTTGTTAACAGTGACGTAGTTCCACTTTTAGGTTTAATTTCACTTTAAAGTCCATTTTCATTTTTAAATAATTTTAAATATCATTATTCAATGTTTTATGTTTAAAAACAATGCATTTGTCACTGGTTAAAGCATTGAGTTGCATTAAACAGTGTGTGAACACATCTAAACACGTGCAGAGATTCATGTTGATAATACTGGTTTAATTTGTTTAGTAACAGTAAATGTGTATTATCTTAATTGACTGGTTAAATGTAACAATTTGACTCAAAAGATGTACACTTTCAGATGCTTTATTAAAAGGTAAAAATCTAATTTAAACTTAAATGAAAAGATTAATTTCTATCACTGATGTGAACTGAGCTACAGAATATGAAGAATATCAGAAACTGCTGTGCATAGTCAGATATCAGCACAATAACACACTGCAAAATCCCCAAAATATCGAGATATCATTTTTTTTCCAATATCGCACATACTGATATATCATAACTAGTTACCTTTGACTAGAGGCTTCACAGGACCCGGTCATGTTTTAATGGTCAGCCACCCACCCATTACTTCGGGTCCCAGGTCTGTTTAACGTGTGTAATACCCAGTCGATCAGAACACCGCACAAATTATGTTTATAGTCTGGTACAAAAATGGTTTTGGTCATCATAGCTAATTTTGCCTTCATGACCACTGTGACTTATAACTCATCCCAAACTATATTAATCTTAAAGTTCATCATAATTAACATACTTGAGTGACAGCTGGATTTCACATCGCTATCGTGGTTTCAGCAACCATCCGCCATCACCTCCTGCCCATCTTCATCATCATGACGCCTGCCATCACCCGGCCCGCCCACTTTGAGCATCCTTCAGAAACCATTGACGCCATCATCAAAAAATTATAATCATCTTTATTATCATGGTTGTACTTATCTGAATCCACGCTTTAAATAGGTGCTGAGTGAATTCAGAAACTGAACTCAACTGTTAACCTCGGGAGTAATTAGCCTATTTCTAAAAACAGTGTGGTGTTCTGTGTGTGTTAAATTGAGTGAAATTGTTCCACTTTTCAAGACTGTTAAATTATGTGTGTGTGTCATTGTGTGATCATTAAAGTGTGTGTGTCACAGGAATTTCCAACAGATCCTGGACCTGTGTGTGTGTGGTGTGAATCATGTGTGTGTGCTGCTTTTGGCTGGTTATGTGGGGATAAGCTTGAAAGATTTGGTACTCTGTGTGTGAGTTAACATTTTATAAAGTTTCAGTAAAACTTCTTCTGAGTGCCATCAGATGCATTGATATATATTGTGATATTATGTATGTTAAAATAATAACTGTATAATATAAATGGTATTTATTTATAGTCAGTGATGTTCTCACCATGCCTGCTAGGAACAGAGCTGTGACCAGAGGTGCGTTAACATCTGTGTGTAAACTAAACATTCATACATTATGTACATGGAGGTGAAGAAAGATGGTATATTGATCAGACTCTATTCTGCAATAGCAGATCACACACACCAGATCCTTTCCAGAGTGTGCAGTTGCTGCAGGACCACATACAGTACATGCTGTTACCATCATCATCACCATCATATCACCATCTTCATCATCATCACCATCATTATCACCATCATCATATTACCATCATCACCATCTTCATCATCATCACCATTCATCACCATCATCACCATCCTCATCAATCATCACCATCACCCATCATCATCATCACCATCCTCATCATCATCATCACATCACCCATCATCATCATCAATGTATCCTCATCACCATCATCACCATCATCAATCATAATCTTCATCATCATCACCCATCATCATCATCATCATACCATCTTCACCATCTTCATCCTCATCCCCATCATCATCATCACCATCATCATCATCATCACCATCTTCATCATCATCATACAATGTTTATCTGTTTTATTAAATTGCATGAGTCTGTACGGACTGCAACAATGCACCAACGAGAGTGTGTGTGTGTGTGTGTGGTTGTGTGTGTGTGTGTGCTGCTGCTGTGTGAGAGTGAGAGTGTGAGCATGTATGTGTGAGTGTGTGTGTGTGAGTACCGCTAGCTGGAACAGTAGTCTGCAGTGCCAGTAGGGGGTCTGCTGTGTGTGAGTGTGAGTGTGTTGCTGGTGTGTGTGTGCTGCTGCTGTGTGTGAGAGTGTGAGTGTGAGTGCATGTATGTGTGTGAGTGTGTGTGTGAGTACCGCTAGCTGGAACAGTAGTCTGCAGTGCCAGTAGGGGGTCTGCTGTGAGATCTGGATGGCCTTCCGTAGCAGCGGTTTCGACGAATCAACCAAGTTCTTTAAAAGAGAAGAGTACTTTTAACACATCAACACAAATACACACAAACTACAAATGATGCATCTGAACTGAGACAACAGCTACAGCTATATATATATATATATATATATATATATATATTTTTATTTTATTTATATATAACTATTTATTTTACTTATTTATATATAACTATTCTTCACACAGTTAATTATCTATTATGATACACACACACTCTCCACTCACACACAGATCAACACACACACAGTGGTGTCCAAAATTATTAGATTATTAAACATTATTTTAAACATATGCACTTTTTTCCCAAAATAGCTGTGTTAAAATGTTATTTTATTACTTTGAACAAAACGTGCATTATGAATATTTTAACCTCTTGTGGCCTCAGGAGAGAAGCCTAACGCTTTTTCCCTCTCCCTGAAAATTTTCTGTATAAATTATAATATTGATCATATTTAAGTAAACATTTGAATGTAGTTTTCCAGCCAGTTTGACAGCGCTAGTATACACACAGCAAAGTGAAAGTAAAAACCGAGTGCGTATTCAAACGTGATTTTAATTCCTTGCATATTAATAATGGCTCCCTGATGCCCACAATTTATATACAGTATAATAACCCAACCATATTTGCAAGAGAAAGCATTGAAATATATTTTTCCTCCCATCTCGTATTTATTCCTTTAGGTAGTAAACATGACATTTCTTTCTGAACAGAAAGAACATACATAATTCGAGAACATACATAACATGTTTATCATTTATTAGTAAGTTAATATATATATATATATATATAAATAATCAGAAATGTGTGTGTGTGTCCATGGAGCACAAAACCAGTCATAAGTGTCAATTTTATGATGTTGAGAGTTATGCATCATCTGAAAGCTGAATAAAAATATTTCCATTGATGTATGGTTTGGACAATATTTGAAAATCATGCAAAAATCTAAATATTGAGAAAATCATCTTTAGGAGTTGTTCAAATTAAGTCTTAGCAATGCATATTACTAATCAATAATTAAGTTTTGATATATTTACGGTAGGAAATATCTTCATGGAACATGATCTTAATATCTAATGATTTTGTGGCATGTTTACAGTGTATTGTTGGCTATTGCTACAATATACCTGTGCTGCTTATGACTGCCACACACGCATTATGATTACACTCAGTGTCTAAAGGCTCACTATAGATACAGGCTCTTTTATATTAAGAGAGAAGGTCGATGTCATGTCATTAAAGCAGTGTTGTGTTGTGAATCAGTCACCTGCTGGCAGTACAGCTCTGACAGAAGACTCGCCGCCTCGAACTTCACATCCTCAAACTGTGCTACCTGCACACCTGGCTCAGGAAAGCTCAACAAAACACTGAATATCACCACAAACCACAACACAGAGGGACACGATCCAGCTCGACATGTGCTTAAAGGATACCTGCTGTGAGATAAACCACTGAAATAGAGACAGAGAGAAGCATACGTTATATTTCTATCTACAGCAGCACAGAAGAGGAAAACACAACAGAGCTTGTTTA
>CM050422.1:253115-268115 GCA_027564155.1 Gymnocypris eckloni scoliostomus
CTCTCACAAACACACTTTCCCACACACACACACACACACACACACACACACTCTCTCTCTCTCTCTCACAAACACACTTTCCCACACACACACACACACACACACACACACACACACACACAGTAAGAGTGTTACCACTCTTATCAACTCGTGTTATCACTCGTGGACCAACACAGAAAACAAGGCCCTGCAGACGAGGCACTCACGAGAAGATGGGATCATCTCTGTAGTCCTTCTTGGCCTTCTTCTCCAGCGCAGCACCGCCTGTGGCGACGAAGCCGGCCATCTTGTTGATGACGAGGCGCAGGTCTCCGTCCTCTGGGGGGGAAACTTTAAGCAGGCTATGAGAACGGCAGCATCACACAAACACTGAACACAGCGCATGTCTGTCGTGAGATCAGACACACGGTCACACGAGGAGCGGACCGACGGATTATTCATCAGACCAGCTCTTATAAATGCGGCTATGAACATACAGACTCGACTACATATCACTAATTATGAAAGTCATCGCTACACAGAATCTTTGCTTCTGTATTATGATGTATATTTGATTGGAACAAATTATCAAAAGAGGGCGGGACTTGGCTCTCACTGATTGGATGTTGAGATGTGGGCGTGGCTCTCAAACGTGTATGTAGATGAGCGAGAGCTGCAGGGGCGGAGCTTAAGAGAAGATGAGGATCTGATTAAACATTACAAGCTCACAATATTAAAACAAACGGACGGTTTATAATAAGATCTATAACATGCTTTCATAATACACACTGCTGCATTTGGGATCGGTGAGATTTTAACGAGTCTCTTCTGCTCATCAAAGATCAAAAATACAGAAAGAAACTTAAATATTATCGCAATTTCTAATATCAGTTTCCCATTTTAATATACTCTAAAATAGAATTTATTTCTGTGATCAAAGCTGTATTTTCAGCATCATTACTGCAGTCTTCAGCGTCACATGATCTTCAGAAATCATAATAATATGCTGATTTATTATCAATGTTGGAAATGTATTTTTTTCTCTGATTAATAAAAAGTTTAAAAGAACAGTATTTATAAAAAAATATTTAAATATTAAAAAAATATTAAAAATAAAATATATTAAAAATATAACAATATTAAAAATATATAAAAATAAAATATAAAATTATTACAAATAAAATGTAAAAAAAAAAAAAAATCACAATACAAATAATCTACAATGTAAAAAATATATAAAATATTAACAATAAAATATAAAAATATATATAAATAAAATATAAAAAAATATATACAAATATAAAAAAACTATTAAAATATTAAAAATTTAATATTTTCATTTTTTTTTATATATTACAAAAAAATATTAAAATATATATATATAAAAAAAAAAAAGTGTGTTCCAATACACAATGCTATTCAAACGTTTGCCGTTAGCACTTTTTTTTTTAAAGAAATTAATATTTTTATTCAGGAGTTAAATTAATAAAAAATCATAGTTAAGACAATATGTTGTTATTAACTTTATATTCATCCCAAAAAAATATCACGTTCAAAAAAACAACATGAAGAGTTTCAACATTGATAATAAATCTGCATATTATTATGATTTCTGAAGATCATTTGACACTGAAAATACAGCGCTGCGTCGCAGGAATAAATGATATTTTATAGAGTATATTAACATATGAAACTGATATATTTCAGTTTTTTGATGGAATAAATACAGTCTTGATGAGCAGAAGAGACTCGTTAAAAACATAAAAATCATAACTTTTGAGTGTCGTGTATTTCCGACTTCATTATGACTTAATTACACACAACTCATCGTGTGACTTCAGAACAGAATCGATAACGATCCGCGTCCCTCACAGCGAGAACATGCTGCTAAACGTCTCCTCTGGTGCTGATGGGTCAACTAGTCCTTTAGTTAGTCATGTTAACTCAACCAGCGCTGGTGAAGGGGTCTTTAGATGAACGTTCGCTGGTCAAAACGTGGAGAGTGCGATACCTTTGACCTCCAGATAGTCTGCATCATCATCGTCGTCCTCCTCGTCTTCATCGTCGGGGGAGCTGAACACACTGGGTCGGGCCGCGGGCAGCGCCGGCTTCTTGGACTGGGAGTAGTTCTTGAACTGGTTGATCATGCTGCTGACCCCCCCCAGACCCGGACGCTTGCCGATCACAACGCTCGTCTTCTGAGCGCTGGGGGCGGAGCCGGACGATCCTACAGGAAGTGACATCAGCACAACATTTACTCATTTGAACAACTTTAAAGATGATTTTCTCAATATTTAGATTTTTTTGCACGCTCATATTCCAGATATTCAAATATTGTCCAAAACATACATTAATGGAAATATTATTTATTCAGCTCAATTTCACCAAATGTGACCCGTATGACTGGTTTAGTGGTCCAGGGACATATATTAACTTGTTTCAGTGGTGCAGATACTGTGTAAGTGTATCATAGAGAAACGAGTCGAAGCAAACCTTCATCAGCGCTGGGTTTCTCTCGCTGCATCTTCAGGAACTGCTGCAGGAAACTACCGTCGTTCACAAACTTGTTTGATGAGGATGAAGATGAAGATGCCTCTGGGGGAGGAGAACTGACACACACACATACAGATCAACACACACACACAGATCACACACACACACACACACACACACACACACACACACACACACACACACGGATCAACACACACACACACACACACAGAGATCGACACACACACACACACACACACACACACACACACACGGATCAACACACACACACGTCTGTTCTGCTGTCTCAGAGCCGTGCGTCACCTGCTGCTGGTTTTCTTCTGGTTCTGGTTCTGGACGGGTTTCTGCTTCTGTTCTTTCAGTCTGGCCTCGATCTCTCTCTTCTTCTGAGCGATCAGCTCCTCCTGTCTCATGATCACGTTCAGTTTACTCTTCTGATGAGTCTTCCAGCCCCCCCGACCTGAAACACAGAACCACACGAAGTTCTGTCTCCAAACCCAAACAGACCCTCACAGACACCTACGGCCCATTCTGGGTCAAACCAACCGGCTCACCACTTCATATAGTTCTTCAGAAGAGAGATAAACATGTACAGTGATGCGAGATATTAAATATCATGGATGAATATTTACTATACTGTAGATGTGTCACCTGAGATTCGGAGCCGGTTAAATATGACAATATGATTTCTACAGAGATTATTAGGTCCGTTAGTAACTTTATAGCCTTATGTGTCAATGGTGTCCATTCATATCTGAGGAAAGAGCACGTTTCAAGTCTTTTCTCCAAAGTTTGCAGGTCTGTAACTCAAGAAGCGTTAAAGATATCGTAATGCCCGTTTAGCTGTTGGGTCTTAACGAACTTATCTTCTGCCATCTGTATTTTTCCAGCCCTATATGATTCGCTTCCAGAGATATTAGACGTTAAATATGGAGAAAATCGTTAAAATGCAGTGCTCAAAATCCAAATAATGTTCAGTTCTGTCAAAACTACTGCGTTGAATATCATACACCGTACCAAAAATATTATTTATTAAAATGTTGCATGCTTATAACTCAAGAATATGTCATTAAACCACGATATGATTTCAGATTGTATAGCTTTAATTGTTATCTTACATTTCATATCTCAGCTTTCGTCACTATACATGTTTATCTCTCAGGATAATTATTTATTCAGGAAAATTATTAGCATAATCAAATATGTTTTTCACATATTAGGGTTAGATATTAACCCAAACTAACCCATAACACACACATACATATCACACACACACACACACACACAGATCCACACACACACACACAGATCAACACACACACACACACACACACACACACACACACACACACACACACACACACACACACAGGGGGTGTTTTCATGAGATTTGTCCTCATTTATATCCCTAATTAATCAATTCAGCTTCAGTTTAGTTCTGCTATATTGGCATTGCAATTGGTAAACACTACTGCTATATGTATAACATGTTTCGAAATATGATATTTATGTATAAATAGAATTAACCCTTCATAGAATGCAGAATATAAAGCTCCGCTGTCGTGTTTTACGTGCCATAAACACAACGTTACGTGTTCTTTTGGTTCGTGAGGGCTAGCACTGAAGCGGCTAATCAAAACACTCCAAACGAACATCCTCTGAGTCTGAGAACGAGTCAGACACACAAACAAGCGCATATATGTGCGATAAAAACCGAGTTTGTGGGGATATTTGAGCGTTTACCTGCTTCACTGGACTCCATTGCGCTGAATGTTGTGAATCCACCGCTTCTTCTGCAGTTTGAGGCCCGGATGAGAATTAAAGCGGGGCGCACACAGCGCCCCTGCAGGCCGCGCACGGAACTACACTGTACAGTATTACACTGACGTCACTAACATAATGACATCACTGCTGTTATTGTAATAAGCAAGCCCAGCTCAGGTGACAAGTAACACAAATTAATAAATGCATTGCTTTCCATAAAGAGTAACTAAATACAGAATTAGTTTTTATATTGTAACACATTATTTTAAAAGTAAGATAATAATACCACATCCATAAATGTACTTTATCTAAGGAGCGCTCTCATGTTATGACAAATTTAACATGCAGTAATATGATTTCGTTTTATTAGACATTCAGAAAATATAAAAAAGTTCCCATCATCTATATAAACACATTTATAATTGTATTTATGAGCATAAAAAGCAAGCCATTGTCTGTGATCACTGCCGATTCTAATGATGTTTGTGTTATGAAATATCATATTTATATTCTATAGGAATGTTAATTAGCTGGAAGGTGCATCATGAATATCTGACGGTGCTTGCAAGAGATCTGAAACTTATATAGATATTAATTTAGACGTTATATCAGCCCTGAAGATACAATTCTGTTCACACACACTCATCAGAAATATACTTTATTGTTTTTACACGTCTCAAAATAAATACTCACAATTATTATTATTACTAGAACGAATGCTGTTAATAATAACAACATTAATATGATATAAAAAACAGGATATTGGAGCACAAAACCAGTCAATTTTTGTGATATTGAGAGTTATGCATCATCTGAAATCTGAATAAATATATTTGCATGAATGCATGGTTTGTTATGATAAGACGATATTTGAAAATCTGGTGCAAAAAAAAATAAATATTGAAAAAAATCACCTTTAGAGTTGTTCTACACAATGCATATTACTAATTAATAATTACGTTTTAATGCAGGAATTTTATAAATATCTGCATAATGATTTTTGGCATGAAATCAAAATGTATAATTTTGACTCATACGATGCATCGCTCCAAATATACCGTTTTTGTTCAGCTTTAATATCTGTGTGTGCTCGACTGATCCAGAGTCTGTGTGTGTCTCTGATCCAGAGTCTGTGTGTGTCTCTGATCCAGAGTCTGTGTGTGTCCGACTGATCCAGAGTCTGTGTGTGTTCGACTGATCCAGAGTCTGTGTGTGTCCTGATCCAGAGTCTGTGTGTGTCCGACTGATCCAGAGTCTGTGTGTGTTCGATCCAGAGTCTGTGTGTCTCTGATCCAGAGTCTGTGTGTGTTCGACTGATCCAGAGTCTGTGTGTGTTCGACTGATCCAGAGTCTGTGTGTGTCTCTGATCCAGAGTCTGTGTGTGTCTGACTGATCCAGAGTCTGTGTGTGTGTCCGACTGATCCAGAGTCTGTGTGTCTCTGATCCAGAGTCTGTGTGTGTCTCTGATCCAGAGTCTGTGTGTCCTGATCCAGAGTCTGTGTGTGTTCGACTGATCCAGAGTCTGTGTGTGTCTCTGATCCAGAGTCTGTGTGTGTCCGACTGATCCAGAGTCTGTGTGTGTCCGACTGATCCAGAGTCTGTGTGTGTTCGACTCAGAGTCTGTGTGTGTCTCTGATCCAGAGTCTGTGTGTGTTCGACTGATCCAGAGTCTGTGTGTGTTCGACTGATCCAGAGTCTGTGTGTGTCTCTGATCCAGAGTCTGTGTGTGTCTCTGATCCAGAGTCTGTGTGTGTCTCTGATCCAGAGTCTGTGTGTGTCCTGATCCAGAGTCTGTGTGTGTCTCTGATCCAGAGTCTGTGTGTGTCTCTGATCCAGAGTCTGTGTGTGTTCGACTGATCCAGAGTCTGTGTGTGTTCGACTGATCCAGAGTCTGTGTGTGTCTCTGATCCAGAGTCTGTGTGTCTCTGATCCAGAGTCTGTGTGTGTTCGACTGATCCAGAGTCTGTGTGTGTTCGACTGATCCAGAGTCTGTGTGTGTTCGACTGATCCAGAGTCTGTGTGTGTCTCTGATCCAGAGTCTGTGTGTCTCTGATCCAGAGTCTGTGTGTGTTCTCTGATCCAGAGTCTGTGTGTGTTCGACTGATCCAGAGTCTGTGTGTGTTCGACTGATCCAGAGTCTGTGTGTGTTCGACTGATCCAGAGTCTGTGTGTGTCGACTGATCCAGAGTCTGTGTGTGTCTCTGATCCAGAGTCTGTGTGTGTCTCTGATCCAGAGTCTGTGTGTGTCTCTGATCCAGAGTCTGTGTGTGTTCGACTGATCCAGAGTCTGTGTGTGTTCGACTGATCCAGAGTCTGTGTGTGTTCGACTGATCCAGAGTCTGTGTGTGTTCGACTGATTCAGAGTCTGTGTGTGTTCGACTGATTCAGAGTCTGTGTGTGTCTCTGAACCATCAAACACGGCTATCCTCCTCTTCTTACGTCTCCTGGCTCCTGAGGAAGAGGAAGATGATTTAATCCAGGAGAAAAACACCTTTCACACACAAGACCAAGCTGTCTGGAGCTAACAGTGACGTCTTCTTTATTTCTAAAAAGCACTTTAAACGACACCGATTATTTCTAACCTGCTTCACACGTTAAATCAGCGATGCATACGTCATCAGACCTAGTTTTGGGATCTTGCAGATATTTTATAATATTCCTATATTAAAACTTAATGTTTGATTAGTAATATGCATGGCTAAGAACAACTCTAAAGGTGATTTTCTCAATATTTAGATTTTTGTGCACCATATTTTCAAATATTGTCCAAACCATGCATCAATGGAAAGCTATTTATTCAGATTTATTCATTGATTTATTGATTGGTGGGTTGGTTGGTTGGTGGGTGGGTTGGTTGGTTGGTGGGTGGGTTAGTTGGTAGGTTGGTTGGTTGATTGGTTGGTTGGTTGGTGGGTTGGTTGATTGGTTGGTTTATTGATTGGTTGACTGATTGGTTGGTTGTTTGGTTGGTGGGTGGGTTGGTTGGTTGGTTGGATTGGGTTGTTTGGTTGGTGGGTGGGTGGGTGGGTTGGTTTGGTGGGTGGGTTGGTTGGTTGGTGGTGGGTGGTTGGATGGGTTGGTTGGTTGATTGGTTGATTGGTTGGTTTTTGGATTGGTTGGTTGGTTGGTTGATTGATTGATTGGTTGGTTGGTTTGGTTGGTTGGTTGGTTATAGAAATATCAATCAACCAAAAAGCTATTGTAACATTTGGGGATAGAAATTAATACTTGAATTTAGCAAGGATGCATTAAATTGATAAAACATGTGGGGAATTGTATTTAAGACCTCATGTGGTGTTAGAGTTTGGGTTAATATTACTTATATTTGGATGCATGGGTGACCAAATTACTCTTTTGAATTCTGTTATTTATTTTTTCAACTAATTTTTGAAAGCTATTTTCATCTTCAGCCAATTTTAGTTATTTTATCTGCATAAAAAAAACAGTCTGTTCTGCTTCTTGTGTTCATATGTGACAAAACCAGTCGTACGGGTCAATTTTGAGAGTTATGCATCATCTGAAAGCTGAATAAATATATTTCCATTGATGCATGGTTTGGACAATATTTGAAAATATGGTGCATAAAAATCTAAATATTGAGAAAATCCCCTTTAGAGTTATTTTAAGCAATGAATATTACTAATCAAAAAATAATGTTGGAAATGTACAAAAAAATCAAAATATGATTTTTGGCATTAAATAAAAATGTATAATTTGAGCTATTACTACAAATACACACTGCTTTTGTACTCCAGGGACACATATTATTTTAATATTATCTTATTCATAATTCTTTGCCTACAGTGCAGAACAGCAGACAGTCTGGACCAATCAGATGACAGGATAGTCTAATTAAGATTAACGTGATTAACTCACTCTTTCTGCATCGATCCCAGAATGCTCAGCTGCTGCTCCAGCGCCACGATCCGCAGACCGATGTAACCCGACGACAACAGGAGAAGAATCACACTACACACAAACACAAAACCACACAGAGACAGCAGCAGCGTGTATTAGATGCTTCTTCAATGTAAGAGAAGCATGTGTCTCGTACTCACAGCATCACATAGAAGAGCAGCAGTGTGTCCAGGCTCCGCGTCTGATTGGACGACACAACCTTCTCTGTTAGGGCTAGATACACACGCAACAGCATCAGTATCCGTTCTGAACACATCCGGTTTATAAAACAGTATTCATGCATCATTGAATGATGTTCATCTAACATTTAGTTTCAGAGGAGACCCGGATCGGACGTTCCCATGATGTTTGCTAAATTATAAAAACTGATGTTTCATTAACATTCACATACGCACACATTTTTAAAACCTTTATAAAATCAAATGTTGTATTCAGAAATTGTGTTTTCATAACGTTTGATGAAGGTTATTAGAACCTACACTACCAGTCAAAAAGCAGTAATATTGTGAAATATTTGTACTATTTTAAATATCTGTTTTCTATGTGAATATGTGTTTCTGTATTTTCAGCATCATTACTGCAGTCTTCAGTGTCACGTGATCTTCAGAAATCATAATAATAATAATTGGTTGGTTGGTGGGTTGGTTTATTGATTAGTTGATTGGTTGGTTGGTTGGTTTATTGATTAGTTGATTGGTTGGTTGATTGGTTGGTTGGATTATTGGTTGGTTGGTTTATTGATTAGTTGATTGATTGGTTGGTTGGTTTATTGATTGGTTGGTTGATTGGTTGGTTGGTTGATTGATTGATTGATTGATTGATTGATTGATTGATTGATTGATTATAGAATATACATAACATATATCTGAAATAAAAAGCTATTGTAACATTTGGGGGGGTGAAATTAATACTTGAATTTAGCAAGGATGCATTAAATTGATGAAAAGTGCAGATAAAGACATTAATAATGTTACAAAATATTTCTATTTCAGATAAACGCCGTTCCTCTGAAATTTCTATTCATGAAAGAAACCTGAAAACAATTCTACTCGGCTGTTTTCAACATCATAATAATAATAGCAGATGTTTATTGAGCAGCATATTTTTATGATTTCTGAAGATCGTGTGAGACTGAACACTGCAGATGCTGAAAATACACAGAAATTAATTAGAGTTACATTCACAGTTATTTGAAATAGTAAAAAAAATATTTGGGGATTTTTTCAACTTTGGATCAGATAAATGCAGGCTTGGTGAGCAGAAGAGCATACATACATCTTGCTGTTGAAACGCTAGTGTATTGAGTGATGGTTGGTTGATCTGCGGGGGGGGTGTTTGTGTGTAGATGTTCACCTGTGCTGTGTTGGTTTCCGCTGGATTCGCTGTCAGGCGTCGAGCTGCTTCGTACTTCTGCTGAAACACAATAACAAGCCATTTATAGTGATGCACACAAAACATCACCATCCACCCTGAATACAGCTCAGCTTGGAGTCATCAGACTGTGTTCAGACTCACGCCGGACAGCTGGACTCGAGGGATTCTCGTCTAGACTCCACTGGCTGGAAATCTGTCAGAGGACACCATCACTCCATTACAAGGCATATTAAATCAGAAGAAAAAGTAGAAGTGAAAGAGACAGAGAGAGTGCTCTTACTGTGTGGATCTCCATATCAGGAGTGTGTTCTGTGGAGAGTTTCTCCGTCTGATGGAAAACACATCAAATCTCACTTTAGACACTTTTGAATACTTCTGTGCGTTTACATTGAGATGCCATCACCAAAAACTGAACTATATGTTATTGAGCACAAACCTGCAGCTGTGGACAGAGCGAGCGCAGCAGCTTGAAACACGTTTCTCGGTTCAGTAACGACACGAACACATGCTGAAACAGCAAGAAGAAGATCAGACGAAGCACTGATCCAAACAAGAGGCATTTAGGGTTTCTGGACGTGATGTTAAAACTGACTATTTCTGTCCTGTTTTCTAGGATAAATATCTAAACATTCATCATCAACATGCATTTACTGGACTGGTAAAATAGATCAAGATTGTTCGTTTTTGCTTAAAACAAGCAGAAATATCTGCTTGTGGGATAATAAAAATAAGCTTAATTCAAAGCTAAACAAGATTATTTGTATTATTCCATTGGCAGATATTTTTGATTGTTTTAAGCAAAAACTAACAATTTTGGTTTATTGGTTGGTTGGTTGGTTGATTGATTGGTTGGTTGGTTGAATGATTGGTTGATTGGATGATTGGTTGGTTGGTTGATTAGTTGATTGGTTGGTTTATTGATTGGTTGATTGTATGATTGGTTGGTTGAATGATTGGTTGATTGATTGATTGATTGATTGGTTGATTGGTTGATTGGTTGGTTGGTTGGTTGATTGGTTGGTTGATTGGTTGATTGATTGGTTGGTTGGTTGATTGGTTGGTTGGTTGGTTGGTTGGTTGAATGATTGGCTGATTGGTTGGTTGATTTAATGATTTAATGATTTATTGATTGACACCTTGTGTCCATCTGTGGTGATGACGGCGATGGCATTGGGAACGATCTTAGCTGTGTGTTTCTTCTTGATGCTCTGAATGCTGGACGCGTGGATCATCACCTACAGAAGCACAAACACACATCACTCATGTTCACAATCACTGTCCTGTGTTCTTCAGAGGTTCATTGATGAGCAGAAGCTCACCTTGGTCTCCTTCAGCAGCACAGACGAGTGGAAGCAGATGTGTTGACTGGACAGGTACATCTTACCGTGGTAAATCACCTCCTTCAGCAGGGCGCAGCTGTGCACTGAAACCAGACGCACACGTGCCATAAACCTCCTTTCACTTCAGAAATAAACACCTGCTTCACTTTCACGTCAAGTATCAGCTGTTTCTATAGCGCTTTATATTCAACTTGAAAATGTAGAGCTTTCTGACAGATAACGAGGCTAAAATCACAAGAATAAATTACATTAAAAATATAGAGCAGTCATTTTAAATAGCAAGAATATTTCATAATTGTATTTGTATTTCTGTACTTTGGACTCTTTTTCTCAGGAGGAACATTAGAGAAGCAGAACACAATATCACCCGAGATGTTAAGGAGATCTCACCGCGGGTTATTGATCTCACCGTGCTCCAGAGCCTCCGTCTCGGGGATCTCAGGGAAGAGTTTGTGGAAGGTTTTGTTGTGGTTCTTGAAGCTCTGTTTAAAAGAGTAGAAGTGTGTAAGTGTGGATGGACTCACGAAGAGCCTGACTGAAGGATAAACTCACATTACGAGCGCCGGGTCCATCAGGCCGCTCCTCTTCTATAATCATGGATCTGATGGAGAGCAGAACACAAAGGAGTGTGAAGCTGACGTCTCTCATCTTGGGACAATGGGTCAGATGGACAGAAGCCTCACCCGCGGTGCGTCTCGTCTGGATTCTGGAAGCTTCTTCCATCTGAAGATCTCCTGTTCTTCTGCTTTGCTGCGGTTCTGCTGATGTCCAGCTGATACCTGCACTCGAGCACACATCTACAGTCACATACGTCCCACAGAGACATCTTCACTTGCTTCAGAAACACGACAGCGCTCGTGTATTTCATTAGAGTCTCAGCTGAGATTACACAACATACATAAACCTCAAGACTTTTGAAAACATTCATGCATTTGCATTGAGAAACACTTCAGCTTATATACCACACTGTTTAAAATAAAGCAGCTTAAAGGGTTCTTCAAAGCGATGCCATAAAATATACATTTTTGGCTCTTTATTACCTTTTTACAATCTGAAGCTTTTGTGAAACAGAAGTTAAAACTTCTTTATGGAACCATTTTCACGAAGCCCCTTTATTTTTAAGAGCGTATAATAAACAATAATTTCAGTAAATTAAACCATTAATGTTACTACTGTCATCAATGCAAAAAAGTATTATAAATTGAATCAAGATGCATATACTTTAAGATACTAACAATTAGTCTTTGTTTCAAACAAGCAAAAATATCGGTCAATGTGTTAAGAAAAATTAATCTTGTATAGCTTTGAATCAAGATCAGTTTTATTGCCACGTTGACAGATATTTTTGCTTGTTTTAATAACAGATTTAATATCTGAAGCCATTTTCTTGATTCAAGAATGTTTAGATATTAATACATGAATGCTAAGTAATAAATCATTTTTTTTGCATTGACATAATCATTATTAGGAGTAATTTGTCTGCTCTTGTTTCTGACTGAATCCAGATGCTTTAAAAGCCTAATGACACAGAAATATGAATATCTCTAAAGTTTGCGTCTGATTTTGAAAGCAAACGTTCACAGACGAGTCGTCAGCCTCACAAACCGTGTTGATTATAACAAGATCAGTTCTGTCTCATCAGTAGCTGCGATAAAGCAAACGAGCTGAGTATGAAACGAGCTGTTCTAAACCCGTGTATGAACAAGAATGGGTTCGACTGACACCGGCTGAACCGGTTTCTGCTCTGATCCGGTCTAATGAGCCTCTGTGGAAGCTGATTAACAGCCACACGGACGGATGAACCAACACAATGCACTTTACCTGCACGGATTATTATTATCTACAATTAGATGATGATGCAATAGACATTTAGCAGACGCTTTTATCCAAAGCGACTTACAGTACATTCTGGCAACACATTTTATTTATTTTTTCTCAGTATGTGTTCCCTGGGAATCGAACCCACAACCTTTGCGCTGCTAACACAATGCTCTAACCACTGAGCCACAGGAACACTTTTTTACAGACATTTTTAACACAGCAATAGACTTTTTTATGATAACAAGTTGTAAAAATATGTTGCAGAAGGACACATGAGTAACAAATTTGATCATGTTAATCAGGTCAGGATGTGAGGCTTACTCAAAATGATGTCGTTTCTCAAATCAGCAGCTGTGACTGCAAGCGGCAGGCGCGTGAATAATCATATTTAATGGTTTATATCATGTGAGGTGTGAAGGCCAAGCGTAGCCAGAGGCCTGGTCTTGTACCGCGGTAAAAGCGTGGTAAAAATGAGCGCTGACAGGTTGAGTTTGTAGACACACTGCAGCCAATGAAATCTAACACATATATATAAACATGCCTGCGTATCTGATTATCCATACATTTATCTGACGATCACTTAGAGGATTGATCTGTGCACGTTAAGCGGTGTTATTTTAATATCCGTTATATATTATTTATTTAAAAAGCAATTTGTTTACCTTAAAATTTGAGTCTAGGTAATTTTGCTTTACTCAATTGTCATGTATCAGTTTTTTTCTATTCAGCTTTCATTTATTTTTATTTAAGTTTCAGTTTTAGTCATTTTAGTACTTAAGGCAAGAATCCCGACGCAGGTCAATAGAGTTAAAGAGATATATTATCTAGGCATTATCTAAGCAAACACATAAATCTGAAGAGTTATTATTAGAGTTTTCTTTTTATGATTCCATAAATACTGTCAACAGACGGAAAAAAACACTTTGCAGCATGTTTTTAGGAGTAAAATGTCGTATAAATCATATACCTTCAAAATATAGAGAGGAATAAAACTGTAAGGTTTGGTTAATGCAAGAGAAAAAAATTATTTAAATATATAGAATGGATTTTAAATCTACAGACACAAATAAATAAAGTGCAATAGAATTAACTCTTAAATATGTATTTTAGATGGTCTCTTTCCAATAGTCTAAAACATAACTTTATGAAAATCCAAATAACCCAGAATGGATGCACGACACAACTGTGTTTTAGCCTGTTGGGTATAACCTTAAAAGTACTTATTTATATTTTTAAGTTCATATTCACCAAATATATATAAATAATTGTATTTTTAAATGTTTTAGTTAACAATAATGAAAAAGACACACTCACCCTGAGCTCTCCAGAGAAAACCTCCTGTCTGCTTTTTTACTCCCCATCATGCTTCAAACAGACTGTCATTGATCTGTGTGTTATATATCACTGCTGCTGTGACCACGCCCACCTGCTGCACAGAGCCACGCCCACTGCAAGCCACAGCCACGCCCACCAACTGTAACCAGAGCTACGTCCGAATCCTGGAGAATGTTTAATAAAAGCCTTTGATAGACTCTGGAGTCTTCAGCTATTGTTAGAGCTGCTTCTGGATCATTAGATGTTAAACTGAAACACAAGTGTGTTCATTAGCCCCGCCCACCAACCCCAGTGAGGCCGCGCCCACCAGCCCCAGTGAGGCCGCGCCCACCAACCCCAGTGAGGCCGCGCCCACATTTCAGTGTGTTCTTCAAAAGCACGTGACCAGCCGCACCTGCTCTATCAGCACTTACACAAAAACATTCTCATCAAGAATGAAGAGCACAGATGCTATCAGACACACCAGAGACACGAGACAATGATCTCTGCAGACGAAGAAAGAGAAAGAGTCCAAGAAACATGAGACGGAGATCATGCAGGCTTCACCAAACAATCACAGCCAGAAGACGGTTACAGTAACAGATGACACAATTACACCATATTACATTACTGAGGACAACTGGTACACACACAGATACACACACACACACACACACACACACACACACACACACACACACACACACACAGATTTAATATGCTTAAAATATTCTTAAACTTAAGTATACTTACTAAAATAAACTTGAAGTGTGCTAGTTTTTAGCACATCGGTGCACAAAGTTCAACAACGCCGTCGGTCTTGATCTCGTGACCTTTTAAACCGTTTATTCGGCTGAAATCTAGCGCCACAGAAGCATCTGTGGGTTCAGAATGTGAGATGAATGCGGTGATTAAACGCCGGAGACACACGCAAGTGTGCTTCAGATACAGCAGAGATGAGCGGCAGCCTTTGGAT
>CM050422.1:273115-293115 GCA_027564155.1 Gymnocypris eckloni scoliostomus
GGCCTCCAAACACGGTGTTAAGCAGCATATAGTCATGTAGAGACACCGAATACAGTATTCACAGAGTCCAGTCCGTCTCGCGCACAGGATCAAGAAAGCCATTATATCACGTGTGCTAATGTACGGCGTTGGCTGCGGTTCTGCGGTCTGTTCGTTAGGCACAGAAGGTAGGAGATCTGCTTCCGTTCGTTCGGGATGGCAACGATGACTCAGGCAGGCACAGACCGGCTCGCGCTCACTCACGTCTTGGCAAATACACAGTTCGAAGAAACTCCCACTGAAGGGTGCAGCAATTATCCAGGCTTTTGATTTCAGTTTCTCGTTGTTTTGCTTTAAATAGATTTTGTACATGTAATATTTTCCTCTTGTTATGAAGAAGAAGATCTTCATCCACTGTTTAGTAATTCTAAAAAGCCGACCACAACATCAATATCAATATTTGAACACTGAGGTAATAGTTTGCGTTGTTGGAGTTCCCGAGAGAACGTCTGCTCCATGTGTGTTTCAAGTGTCGTCGTCGTCGTTCCTCTGCGGGGGTTGTTGGGGGGTTGTTGGACAGGTTGGTGTTCTTCTTATGTTGCATAGTGATCAAAGCTTCCAAGGTACTCCAGTGCAGCTTGATAGCAGAACTGATACTCGTCCTGAGAACAGACAGACAATAAAATAAATAATAACTCTAATTTTTGCACTTTTTCCATAACAGTATAAATCATAGCAAATCTTGTGGCAGTCCAGAGTCTGGCTTTTGTCGGTCACGTGATGCGCGGTTTACCTCAGTTTGCACCATTGCTGGTCGTTGTGTGCGCAGCATTTTGACGGTTTGGAAGATGTCCACAGCACCCTCGTAACGCATCCGCTCCAGGACAATACTGAGGGTGATAAAGACACCCGTACGCCCGACGCCCGCACTGAGAATGAGACAAGAATGAAACATGAACGATACAAGAATGAGATGAGAACGATACAAGAATGAGATGAGAATAAGACAAACAATACAAGAATGAATGAGACAAGAATGAATGATACATGAACGATACAAGAATGAGATAAGAATGATACATGAACAATACAAGAATGAGATGAGAACGATACATGAACGATACAAGAATGAGATGAGAATGATACAAGAATGAGATGAGAATAAGACATAAACAATACAAGAATGAATGAGACAAGAATGAATGATACATGAACGATACAAGAATGAGATGAGAACGATACAAGAATGAGATGAGAATGATACATGAACAATACAATGAGATGAGAATGATACATGAACAAAACAAGAATAAGATGAGAATGATACAAGAATGAGATGAGAATGATACAAGAATGAGATGAGAACAATACAAGAATGAGACGAGAACGATACAAGAATGAGACAAGAACGATACAAGAATGAGATGAGAATGATACAAGAATGAGACGAGAATGATACATGAACAATACAAGAATGAGATGAGAATGATACATGAACAATACAAGAATGAGATGAGAACGATACATGAACGATACAAGAATGAGATGAGAACAATACAAGAATGAGACGAGAACAATACAAGAATGAATGAGACAAGAATGAATGAGATGAGAATGATACATGAACGTTACAAGAATGAGACGAGAATTATACATAAACGATACAAGAATGAGAGGAGAATGATACAAGAATGAATGAGATGAGAATGAGACATGAACGATACAAGAATGAATGAGATGAGAATGAGACATGAACGATACAAGAATGAATGAGATGAGAATGATACATGAACGATACAAGAATGAATGAGACAAGAATGAGACATGAACGATACAAGAATGAATGAGACGAGAATGAGACATGAACGATACAAGAATGAATGAGACAAGAATGAGACATGAACGATACAAGAATGAATGAGACGAGAATGATACATGAACGATACAAGAATGAATGAGACAAGAATGATACATGAATGAAACAAGAATGAGACATGAATGCGATGAGAATGGATGAGATGAGAATGAAATAAGAATGAGACATGAACAATACAAGAATGAGACATGAACAATACAAGAATGAGACATGAACGATACAAGAATGAATGAGACATGAATGAGATGAGAATGATACAAGAATGAGATGAGAATGATACATGAACGATACAAGAATGAATGAGACAAGAATGAGACATGAACGATACAAGAATGAGATGAGAATGATACATGAACGATACAAGAATGAATGAGATGAGAATGAGACATGAACGATACAAGAATGAATGAGGGAATGATACATGAAACAAGAATGAGACATGAATGCGATGAGAATGGATGAGATGAGAATGAAATAAGAATGAGACATGAACAATACAAGAATGAGACATGAACAATACAAGAATGAGACATGAACGATACAAGAATGAATGAGACATGAATGAGATGAGAATGATACAAGAATGAGATGAGAATGATACATGAACGATACAAGAATGAATGAGACAAGAATGAGACATGAACGATACAAGAATGAATGAGACGAGAATGATACATGAACGATACAAAAATGAATGAGACAAGAATTAATGAGATGAGAATGATACATGAATATGAGACGAACAATGAAATGAATGAGACATGAACGATACAAGAATGAATGAAACAAGAATGAGACATGAATGCAAGAATGAGAATGAATGAATGATACATAGAATGAATGAGACAAGAATGAGATGAGAATGATACATGAACGATACAAGAATGAATGAGACAAGAATGAGATGATAATAATACATGAACGATACAAGAATGAATGAGACATGAATGAGACGAGAATGATACATGAACGATACAAGAATGAATGAGACAAGAATGAGATGAGAATGATACATGAACGATACAAGAATGAATGAGACAAGAATGAGATGATAATAATACATGAACGATACAAGAATGAATGAGACAAGAATGAGATGATAATAATACATGAACAATACAAGAATGAATGAGACCAGAATGAGATGAGAATGATACATGAACAATACAAGAATGAGACGAGAACGATACAAGAATAAATGAGACGAGAATGATACATGAATGAAACAAGAATGAGACGAGAATGATACAAGAATAAATGAGACAAGAATGAGACATGAACGATACAAGAATGAGGTGAGAATGATACAAGAATGAATGAGAAAAGAATGAGACATGAACGATACAAGAATGAATGAGATGAGAATGATACAAGAATGAATGAGATGAGAATGAGACATGAACGATACAAGAATGAATGAGACATGAACGATACAAGAATAAATGAGACGAGAATGATACATGAATGAAACAAGAATGAGACATGAATGCGATGAGAATGAATGAGAGAAGAATGAAATAAGAATGAGACATTAAGAATACAAGAATGAGACATGAATGAGACGAGAATGATACATGAACGATACAAGAATGAATGAGACATGAATGAGACGAGAATGATACAAGAATGAATGAGACAAGAATGAGATGATAATAATACATGAACAATACAAGAATGAATGAGACCAGAATGATACATGAATAATACAAGAATGAGACGAGAATGATACAAGAATAAATGAGACAAGAATGAGACATGAACGATACAAGAATGAGATGAGAATGATACATGAACGATACAAGAATGAGACATGAACGATACAAGAATGAACGAGATGAGAATGATACAAGAATGAATGAGATGAGAATGAGACATGAACGATACAAGAATGATTTGAGAATGATACAAGAATGAATGAGACAAGAATGAATGAGATGAGAATGAGACATGAACGATACAAGAATGAATGAGACATGAACGATACAAGAATAAATGAGACGAGAACGATACAAGAATGAATGAGATATGAACGATACAAGAATAAATGAGACGAGAATGATACATGAATGAAACAAGAATGAGACATGAACGATACAAGAATGAGACATGAACGATACAAGAATGAACGAGATGAGAATGATACAAGAATGAATGAGACAAGAATGAAATAAGAATGAGACATGAACGATACAAGAATGAACGATACAAGAATGATACATGAACGATACAAGAATGAGACATGAACGATACAAGAGTGAACGAGATGAGAATGATACAAGAATGAATGAGACGAGAATGAAATAAGAATGAGACATGAACGATACAAGAATGAACGATACAAGAATGAGATGAGAACGATACAAGAATAAATGAGATGAGAATGAGACATGAACGATACAAGAATGAATGAATGAGACATGAACGATAAAAGAATAAATGAGACGACAATGATACATGAATGAAACAAGAATGAGACATGAATGCGATGAGAATGAAAGAGACAAGAATGAAATAAGAATGAGACATGAACAGTACAAGAATGAGACATGAACGATACAAGAATGAATGAGACATGAATAAGACAAGAATGAATGAGACATGAATAAGACGAGAATGAATGAGAAAAGTATAAGACAAGAATGAGAAATAAATGAGACATGAATGAGTCTGTCACACTGAGATCTGCTCCTCGCGCTCATCTCTAAACACGGAGTGTGAGGATCGTAACGCACCTGCAGTGGACTGCAATTGGTCCGTCCTGACCAAACTGCTCCTTGGTTTTATGCACCTGTCCAATGAAATCAATGAAACCCTCGCCTGACTTTGGAACTCCTTGTTCTGGCCAATCGGTGAACTGGAACTGTCTGACGGTTTTGGACTGTCCGTCCTGTGGAGAGAAATACAATGAATCAGAACATCTCCAGACGTGAGAAACACCTGAGCCTGTAGAAACACAGATCGGATCTGCCGGGACTCTGGTGTTTCTTCTCTGGTGTTACTCTGGCTGACAGCTTTACCAGATCGTACCGCGGTAAATGACTCACCCTGGCGTCGGTGACTTTGAACTCTCTCAGGATATACTGCGGCATGTTGTATTCTGCCATGGGATCCACTACAAAGTACTGATAGCGCGCCGAACGCTCGGCTGGCCAGTACTGATGACATTTCTCCTGTGAACACATAAACACACGGATGTTACTCTGCTTCGGTCAGTTCCAGATGGAGCATATTTTCCTCCAGCCATCACTCACCCGTCCCATCTCACGCAGTTTGGTCAGCATCACCACGATCGTGGAGTTGTGTTCCCACAGCTTGCGCCAGAAGTCCTCCGTGGTCTCCGCTAGCGGCCCCTGTGTCGCAATATATGCCTTCTGCTGCCTAAAAAAAACCTCATAAGATCCAAACCTGACCACCAGCGCTACTATCCGCCGTATAACCAGTGTTGGGGAGAGTTACTTTTAAAAGTAATGCATTACAATATTGCACTACTCCCTAAAAAGTAACTAATTATGTTACTTGAGTTAGTTTTAAATCTGGGCAGGGCTTGCTTGTTTGTTTTTAATATAAAAAAAAGTTATATAAAAAGTCTGTTTACACTAAAAGTGAAGTGTTGATAAAATGAAATTAAATACATAAATGATATTTGTCTTATATAAAATATTTATTGTAGGATTGTATAATATTATGAGTTTGCATTTGAGTGTTTTTATTGATTTTGAGGAACACTGAACGTGTTTTTGTGCAGGTGAGATGAATAAACATGTTGATATTTAGTCTAGAACTACAGTA
Source organism: Gymnocypris eckloni scoliostomus (assembly GCA_027564155.1). Taxonomy (NCBI): domain Eukaryota; kingdom Metazoa; phylum Chordata; class Actinopteri; order Cypriniformes; family Cyprinidae; genus Gymnocypris; species Gymnocypris eckloni. The sequence goes on from CM050422.1 coordinate 278,760, forward strand.
AGATCATGTTGATATTTAGTCTAGAACTACAGTAAGAACATGTTGATATTTAGTCTAGAACTACAGTAAGATCATGTTGATATTTAGTCTAGAACTACAGTACGATCATGTCGATATTTAGTCTAGAGCTACAGTAAGATCGTGTTGATATTCAGTCTAGAACTACAGTAAGATCGTGTTGATATTTAGTCTAGAGCTACAGTAAGATCATGTTGATATTTAGTCTAGAACTACAGTAAGATCATGTTAATATTTAGTCTAGAGCTACAGTAAGATCGTGTTGATATTTAGTCTAGAACTACAGTAAGATCTTGTCGATATTTAGTCTAGATCTACAGTAAGATCTTGTCGATATTTAGTCTAGAGCTACAGTAAGATCATGTCGATATTTAGTCTAGAGCTACAGTAAGATCGTGTTGATATTCAGTCTAGAAATACAGTAAGATCGTGTTGATATTTAGTCTAGAGCTACAGTAAGATCATGTTGATATTTAGTCTAGAACTACAGTAAGATCATGTTGATATTTAGTCTAGAGCTACAGTAAGATCGTGTTGATATTTAGTCTAGAACTACAGTAAGATCTTGTCGATATTTAGTCTAGATCTACAGTAAGATCTTGTCGATATTTAGTCTAGAGCTACAGTAAGATCATGTCGATATTTAGTCTAGAGCTACAGTAAGATCTTGTCGATATTTAGTCTAGAGCTACAGTAAGATCGTGTTGATATTTAGTCTAGATCTACAGTAAGATCGTGTTGATATTTAGTCTAGATCTACAGTAAGATCGTGTTGATATTTAGTCTAGATCTACAGTAAGATCGTGTTGATATTTAGTCTAGAGCTACAGTAAGATCGTGTTGATATTTAGTCTAGATCTACAGTAAGATCGTGTTGATATTTAGTCTAGATCTACAGTAAGATCGTGTTGATATTTAGTCTAGATCTACAGTAAGATCGTGTTGATATTTAGTCTAGATCTACAGTAAGATCGTGTTGATATTTAGTCTAGACTACAGTAAGATCGTGTTGATATTTAGTCTAGATCTACAGTAAGATCGTGTTGATATTTAGTCTAGATCTACAGTAAGATCGTGTTGATATTTAGTCTAGATCTACAGTAAGATCATGTTGATATAACATCATGTAATCTGGAGCTGGAGTCCAGCGGTACCTGTATCCGTCGATGAAGCTGGCATTGATGTAGTCGGATCCTTCCAGGCCTCTGATTGGCTGCAGACACACGCGGGTGGTTTCGTACGGCATGATGTTCACCAGCCGGTTCTTGAACTTGTTGATATTTAGTCTAGATCTACAGTGATGTGTTGCTTTACTGTTGGCCAGACGCTGACAGAAGCACAGACAGACTAATGTGAGGCCGAGATTAAACTGCTGCAGGTCACAAACTGAGTTTAACTAAAACCAACAGATTTCAACTTTGTTGAAGGTCACATTAAAACCCTGGAAACCACTGTTGATATTTAGTCTAGACTCTACAGTAAGATCGTGTTGATATTTAGTCTAATTCTACAGTAAGATATGTTGATATTTAGTCTAGATGATCTAAACAATAGTGAACACTGATATGTATTGTGCATCAAAAGCTTGTAATAATAAAACATGTGTAATGTTCTTGAAAGAAGTATCTTCTGCTCAGAACACAATCTTCAGAAATCATAATAATATACTGCTCAAGAAACATTTCGGATTATTATCAATGTTGAAAACAGTTGATATGTTTGTGGAAAGTGTGATACACTACCATTCAAAAGCTTGGGGTACTATAAATAAGATTAAAAAAGAAGTCAATGCATTTATTATTTTAATTATTGCTGTGGCATCGAAGACGTTACATTGAAATATATTTTCTTGATCTTAAAAATGATCCGATCCATGGCTCAAAAAACGTAATATGATCCGAACTAATCTTATTTTTCTTACCCCATTGGCAGATTTCTTTGCTCGATTTTAAAGTGCTCCTATTATGCCATTTTTATGGTTGCTAATATTGTTTTATGAGCAGATTTACATGCATCCAAGGTAAAAAAAAACACTAGTTTTATCCAAAAACTGCTTTAGTTTTACCTCATTTCTAAATGATTCCTAAACGACTCGTGACGAATCAGTCTCTCTAAACCCCGCCTTCCACTGCTGTGATTGGTCAGATGGCGCAGTCCTTTGTGATTGGTCTACAGCGGCGAATGACAGCCGTGGGCGGACATTATGCAAATGTGTTACTTCGTGAGTACAGCCATAACAGAATAAGATACGAATCCCTAACGACTCATTTAGGTGATTTCGAACCAACTCAACTTTATTTATCGTGCTGTCGGCTTTGCTGATGGTTTATGTTCACATACTGCTGCATGACACACTGCATGAAAGATAATATCCGAAAAGGCATAATAGTGGCACTTTAAGCAAAAATTATTTCCGTTAGAAAACAAGACTGAACTCATTTGACCTGTCAAGTAAATGCATCTTGATTCAAGAATGTTTAAACTAGAAAACAAGATGATTTGCGATAATTCTCATCAGTACCTTGAACTCCAGCTCTATGCCGGTCACGTGTTCTCCGGCCTCCACCTGCGACAGGTTCTGTATGTATGAGTAGAGGCTGCGCGCCGCCACCTCTGTGTTCCCACAGGCCACGGCCTCCAGCAGAGCCTCGTGGATGAAGCCGTACTGATCCTCCGTCTGCACCATGTAGTTCCTCTGCGAGCGCATCAGGGTCACGTGACCGTACACATCCACCGTGTGCTCGAGACGGATGCGCTCCAGCATAGCGTCGATCACGATGAAGCAGCCGGTGCGGCCCACGCCAGCGCTGAGAGAGAGAGACACACACACACACACGGACAGACAGACAGACAGACAGACAGAGAGACAGAGAGACACACACAGAGACACACACACAGAGACACACACACAGAGACACACACACGGACAGACAGACAGACAGAGAGACACACACAGAGACACACACACACACACACACACACACACACACACACACACACACACAGAGACACACACACACACACACACACACACACACACACACACACAGAGACACACAGAAACAGACACACACACACACACACACACACACACACACACACACACACGTCAAACACCATGCTCTTACTACGGTATAGTTTCACTAATCCGAACGCTGATATAAAGACAGACAGATGTGGACACAACAAAGCACTGTGGGATTACGCGGTTTAATATCTATAATCCAGATTACAGATGAACACGCATGATGCAGAACATCCGTGAGGAAACGCTGCCGCCGTTTGTGTCGTGTGTGTAATCTGTTGAAGATACTACACTACTATGAAAGAGTGTGTGTGTGTGTGTGTGTGTGCATATTCATGCATCAGTAATAGGATCACACTCTCCTCCAGACTCTCTCACACACACACACACGCCTTTTGACCCATACAATGCATTGTTGGCTATTGCTACAAATATACCTGTGCTGCTGCTTTTGTGCTCCAGGGACATAAATGCAATTAACAAATCATCAAATACCATTAAATATGAACTGTCTATATTATATGTTTATACATTTGTTTGTTTTTATAAAGAGATTGCTTAATCAGAGGCCATTAACCTCAACTCTTTAAATATACAAATATCAAATTTCAGCATCACATTCATAAACCTGATTCAAGATCATTATAGTTCATGGATTCACAAAGATCATGTAAATATCGGCACATTAATGTTTCGTTTTTCCGGATCCCCGAAACTCGTCACAAACGATTCACAAAGCTTCTGAAGCAGTGTTTTGAAAGCCTGAGTGCTTCTTCGGCTCCGGGTGGATCTGAGGACAGACGAGTTTATTCTGCAGAACTGAAGCGGTGTCCTCGCAGCACAATTAATGAATAAAGCAAGCAGCTCTTACATAACCAGCGGAACAGTCTTACTCTGCAAGCTGAAGGGTTTGAGAGGGAATAAACAACACGTTTGTGTTTATCGATCGGCCCAGATCGATGGAAACATGCAGGAGTTTGCATCATGCATTGTATATAAAGTTACCGTCTCTCAAAAGAAAGAGTTGACTCTGAATCATTGAAACGAGTCGTTTTTAAAACCAATCCCAAGCCGTTTCATGTTGACGTCAACATTAGCATATTCCCACCCAAATGCAAATTCATTCTTGGCCACTAGGTGTCGCTTTTGGAGACGTTTCCACATAAACGCTGTACACAAAGCAGCACTGCGCTCACAAACACTGCTTTATCAGGCATTACAGGCGAGATGAGATGAAAAGGAGACCAATCAGTGCAGATTAGCGTCACGCAAAGGAGCGGTTTGGAAAAATGAAGCGTTGAGCGACTAGTTTGGAAGTCGTTGAGCAAGTAAAGTAAAAATACATGCATATTATAAGACAATGAAAGTGTTTTTTGATCTTGCATGCAGGTCAACCTGTTGTTAGGGACTCCTAAAACCAAAATATGAACTTTTATAACCCATAATAGGGGCACTTTGTATAGTGTGTCAATAATGCAAAATGACAACAGTGAGCACTGACCTGCAGTGGACGATGACGGGGCCAGCGTCCGGCGGGTTGCATGCTTTGACCCTGCGGAGGAAGGCCAGGAACGGAGTGGGATACTCGGGAACGCCGTGGTCAGGCCAAGCCGTGAACTGGAACTGCCTCACCTCTCTCCTCTCATTACAGCCGCTCTGGGGGTGAAAACATCAGGACCACAGACCTTCAGTGTGTGCGACAATCCAGAGTTCATGTAAAGCTAAAAGTGCATTACATTGTAAAATAAAACACTATATTTGATTAGAAGTACAGCATTACAATCATAGTTTTGTTTCAATGCACTAAAGCGTTCCCCAATTCTTTTAGAATCAATACATATCGTCAGAAATGTCTGAATCTCAAGATTACATATTTTTTGATAGAAGTAATATTGACCGAAAAATTTAGACATTTGTGACAGAAAAGGCATCAAAATAATTCAGTGGAGTTTTGGCGGCGCCCGGTGGCTGTTTGTGGTATAACGCCCTAAATAAAATGTTTTTTATGTCAAATTCAAATTTGGAACATAACTTAGGCTTTAATTTTTAATAATTTTGGATTCTAAAATATTTATTTGATAGAGAAAATACAGAAGAAAACAGAAGAAAATGGTGCATTTTGTTTACAGTAAATTTAAACTTCTATAACTTTAAATATTTAGTATTTTGAAATGATTCCACTTCTGCAGTAATCTGCAGATATAACATCGCATGTGTTTTCCATATAAAGATATAAATTATGAATAACTTTAGTATGTGAGCTCAAAGCGGTCCTTACCAGTGTCGATTAACAAACAACGTGATTTATGTCATCGGATTACTTTTCCAAGTAACTCGTAACGTATCACAGTACTTTAAAATTTAAGTTAAGTTACTTTTTTCGAATAATTAACAAATAATTTACGAAGTTACCAAACTTTCACTTGTGGTGTAAAAGGGTCGTTACAGTTGCCAAAAATGTAACTTATTTCTTTTTTTGTTATTAAAAACAAATAAGCAAACCCAGCTCAGGTGACAAAACATAACGCAAAAGTAACGAATAGGCATTACTTTTCATAAAAAGTGACTAAAGGAATGTGCTTTTTCAGTTTTTTTGCAGAATTACGCAGAAAATTGAACCCGGTCCGATTTTTTTAATGACGGACGAAAGTTTCGGAGGCAGCGCGTAAACGTGATTGATACAACGTGAGGTCAAATTTATTTTTTAACATTTAATTTTGGACGAGAATTTTGGATTTTAAGTAATGCAGTTAGTTGCTTTTTTATGGAGTAATGCATTATTGTAATGCATTAAATTTAAAAGTAACTTTCCCCAACACTGGTTATTACGATCTATAGAGGAACTAGAGCAATACGAACGATCTGTGTGTTCATCAAATGCACGTGACGTTTTAAACCAATGGGGGGCGATAGAGGGTTTGAGATAAGGAGGCAGAATTAAAGACACAGTATGTACTTCTCTCCACTAGAGGGCGCGTAGGTGTAGAAATCGCAGGTGTATGACGTCACTAGATAAAATTGCTTATTTCTTAACATTCTTGGAAATATTTGGGATAATCCAAGTATGCAAGTCACCAAAACATATAACACTTTTCTAGTGCATTTTTTTTTTACATTTTAATCAAAAAATTGTACATACTTTGCCTTTAATGATTAGAGAAGGTTACATTTCTGGACTTCTGGATCTCTGGATGCGGATTAGAACGAGAGCAGAAACGTAAACTGACCTTGTGCAGTGAGAAGGTGCGCACACAGAACGTGGCCAGCTCCATGGTGTCCAGCAGAGTGACCTGGACCGTCCCGTAGGTGTCAGCACCCCGACTGGGCCAGTACTGATCACACTTGATCTGCACAAGAGGAACAGATGCAGATCAGACCAGTTCTTCAGTGCTCCTGGGTCTGTATGTGTGGTCAGTCTCTCTCACCCGTGATTTCTCCTCCAGTTTAGTCATCATGACCACTGAAGCTGCTCTCTGCTCCCACACCATCCGCCAAAAGTCCCCGAAGGTCTCCGGCAGCGGCCCCTGGGTGGCGATATACGCATTCTGCTTCCTATAACCATCGATGTAGTTGGCGTTGATGTAGTCACTACCCATAATGCCTAGCGGAGAGACAACGTAATAAGTTACAGATTTCACTTTATATTAGGTGGCCTTAACTACTATGCACTTACACTGTTGACCCATCCCTTAAACCTACCCATACCACTTAACCAGTCCCTAACCTTACCCGTATCCCACCTCAATAGTGTTTTACAATACAATATGAACACAATAAGTACCTATTTTTTGATGCAAGTACATAGTAGTTAAAACCACCCTATAATATAAAGTCTGACCAATTATTTTATTAAGTGTCACTGGTTCCGTTATATTTTAGTAACCGTCATAAATTATATATCATTTGTAAACTTAAAACCTCAGAATTCATCACCGTTTTTAAATTGCGTTAACATACTTTAAAATGTTTTTGATGTCTCCTCCCCTTAGTGGGAGGAGTCAAGTGTCACATTACCGAATCAATTATTGTTTCAATGCACTAAAGCGTTCCCCAATTCTTTTAGAATCAATACATATCGTCGGAAAGGTCTGAATCTCAAGATTACATATTTTTTGATAGAGGTAATATTGATCGAGAAATGTAGACATTTGTGACAGAAAAGACATCAAACTAATTCAGTGGAGTTTTGACGGCGCCCGGTGGCTGTTTGTGGTATAACGCCCTAAATAAAATCTCACATGAACCTCGATGTTTTTTTAAACGCTCTTTACTCAATTTGAGCTATATCTACAGCGTTTTTCAGCTTTCCATAGCACACAAAGCGCAGCTACCCTCTCAAAAAAAGCCCCTCCAATGACGTGAATTCGTGTCTGTTGTGAAGCGAATTTCACGCGCGAATGAAGCGAGTAACTCAAAATGTTCAAGCCTCCAACTACACGTGAATAGTGCGATTTATTGTAAGAGCTGATTGAGTGTTTGAGACTCCAGCACAGTCTGTGACTGACTCCAGATCGTACCGTCCGTCGTTGCGAGGATCACACGCGCGTGGTCGTACGCGATCACGTTAGCGTAGCGGTTCTTGGGTTTGTTCACCTCCAGGTTTGAATGTTCCCATGTGAACTGCTGCCCGGGATCAATCGACTGAGAGAGAGAGAGAGATACAAGAGATTCAGAAATCTGTTTATCTATCTGTCGCTCTAGTTCTTTTAGTTATAATGCACATTTAAAACAGCTGCAAGACTGACCATAATGTGCTGTACAACATAATGATCAAAAAGTAGAACACATTGAAACATCATCAACTTGTAAAAGCTAAAGAAGGCAAGTGAGTTTTCAGAAGATATTTACACACCGATAGAGAGGAGCAGCTCGGGGGTGTGCTGGCAAGGTCAAGGTTATACAGACCAATTTCAAACAAATAGGATTTAAAATTCATACTAAAACTAAGATATCTATCACTCATCTATCTATCCATCTGTCTATCTATCTCTCTGTCCATCTTTCTATCTGATGTTGTGTTGCTGTTAGGGATGCACCGATATGAAAATTGACCGATAACCGATAAGTCTTTATATTTGAAAGCCGATAACCGATATGTTGGCCGATAAATCTAGATCCAATTTTTATATACTTTTAGAGCCTGATAAAATAAAAGGTCTCATCATTAAAAGCCATGTCAACATAAGCAGCCTAGTTTGAACAGTGTAAGTTTAAAAAAATATTTTACTCTCCTATTACCAAATTTTGCCATAAAGTCTCACAAATAAAATAAAATGCAAACAAGTCATTGGACATCATTACATGTGTAAAGAATCAAAATGCATGTGCCATGCATGAATACAACGGAAGAGCCATCTGCATGGACAATAATGAAATTATATTAATCACTAAACCATATTGTTGATGAAAATAATAAGAGAAAATAAAAGTGGTGGTTATTATTAATGATGCTTCAGTGATTTTGAAAAAGTAGCAAATGAATAGGCTACCACTGTTTTAAATAGCAGCTGTTTGAGCTGCGTGCGCTGTATGAAGCTGAATGAACACCGGTAAACTGAAGCGCTTGTTATAGCGGCTTAATTAGGCTACATGAGAATCAGATATTTATAGAACATAAACAAAATATTACAACTTATATATGCACAAAAATGCAAATGTTATTTTGAACCAAGTTATGCGCTAGTCAGATGTGTAACTCGCGCACTTGGCTTCCCGTAACAATGCGCTGAAACACGGCAACTAAACCCAAATAATCATAATGTTTTATTATAATAATGTTCTCATTAGAATGTTATATGCACGACAGTCCCAATCATAGTTATTAGTTATAATTATAATTTAATGTAGCCTTTATGAGAGACTTGCTCTGCACATGTTGCACATAAGTGTTTTGTCCTTTTCAAAGTGATTACAATCATATTTCAAGCATTTAAAAACCATCATGACGAACAGCGCACATCTGAAGTGTCTCTGAAGGAAATATGCATTATTTATCAGCTTAAAGATATCGGCCAAATTTTCTTATCTGGCCGATACCGATGACATAAAAATGGGTATGAATCGGCCGATACCGATATGATGGCCGATATATCGTGCATTCCTAGTTGCTGTAGCATGAGACAGTGGCAGGACTGGATCTGCTCAGCATCACACGGTCAGCGTGACTAAAGCAGGACTCAGAAGAGCATCACCTCGTACTCCTGCGACAGATGCAGGTTGTCGTTGGCCTTCAGGCGCTCCGTGTGCTCGGGCAGCTCAGAGATGGAGATGGGCGGGTGACTCATCATACCTGCGGGGGCAAAGGTCACAGCGGTCATCGTGGAGATGACCCACAAACATCACCTCAGCTGCGTGCGTGTGAATCACTCACGACTGCCATCACACCTAGTGTGTGTCACAACACCTCGTGTGCTGCCTACTGAGGCTGCGATAAACTATTCTGCCTTATTCAATCCCAGAATGCGCTGCTGCAAGCTCAGTAAAAGAATCCGAGATATGTTTGTTGACAAACGCAAACCTAATTAAAACTAGACTGCTTCACCTACTATACAAGGGAGCTGCCTATGTAGACAGCAGACTAAGAGACAGCTCACTAGGTTTGGACAGTGTGTGTGTGTGTGTGTGTGTGTGTGTGTGTGTGTAATTGTACTTCTGAGGGCCAAATGTCCTCACTTATATTGTGAAATATCATGACAAGCAACTAGAGAGGACATCTGACTGCTCCTCACTATAAACGCTTATAAATCAGCCAAATCGTGTTTCCATGTAAGGTTTCTGTGAGGGTTTGTTTAGGTTAGGAGACAAAATATCATTAGTCTGATATAAAAACAAAGTCTATGAGATGAGCTCACTAACATACTCAAACAAATGTGTGTACTGTATGTGTGTGTAAGTGCACGTGTTCGTGTGTGTGTGTGTGTGTGTGTGTAAGTGCACGTGTGTGTGTGTGTGTGTGTGTGTGTGCACGCACGCGTGTGAGAGAGCGTGTGTGTGTGTGTGTGCTTGTGAGTGTCTGTGTGTGTGTGTGTGTGTGTGTGCGTGTGTGTGTGTGCGAGTGCGTGTGTGTGTGTAAGTGCACGTGTGCGTGCCTGGTGTCTGGAAGTTGATGCGTCTCATCTCCACAGGGTCAGTGGTAGTGTGCGCCATCATCTCAGCATTATTCAGCAAACATTTTGTTCCTGGCTCAGATTCCTTGCGTTTGCTAATGAGTGAAAACACACAGAATGAGGAGAAACTGCAGTTATGAGAGAAATGGACAGAAACAAAATTAATAAAGCAGAGAGTCGGTTCTGCTTTAATCTTCTCTCAGTGATGAGGGATCAGATCTCACTTACCTGTCAGGTTTACTGGAGTCCCATCAAACGCCGCACACAGAGAGAGAGAGAGAGAGAGAGAGAAACCGAGAGAGAGAGAGAGAGCGAGAGATGGAGAGACACAGAGAGAGAAACCGAGAGAGAGAGATAGAGAGAGAGAACGAGAGAGAGAAAGAGAGCGAGAGAGATGGAGAGACAGAGAGAGAGACAGAGAGAGAGACAGAGAAAGAGAGAGATCAATAGAGTGCATTTGTATGCAGCAGCTACATGACACCTCCTGCAGATAACGCGCTCCTGCATCGGGGACAGTTTAACTGCTGCCCCGCGGGACTGGATTGTTCCGGACTAAATGGAAGGGGGCAGGAACGGATCAGACCCAAGAGTGGATTTATCAGCCGCACCGGCCGTCGCGCCAGCAAGGTCACGCCGACCATTTAACAAACACAGATACCTGTGATTATGTGAAGGATGAGCTCACGGCCTCCAGAACTCACTCACAGCCAAACAAAGAACAAAAACTGGGACACGACTCAGTGTGACGGCGTCCCATGATGCACCTGATGAAGAGCAGAGCTGCAGTCTAGATTAAAGGGGTCACGAGCAATCAAGCTTCCCTCGATCTTTTGTCTTTGTAGCATTAAAACATCCTACAAGTGTTAAAACCTCTTCCTCATTATAAACCAAGCATTCATTTAACCAAGCTCCAGAAACGGCTCGTTGGGATCCGAGGTGCACGATGACGTCACCAACATTTGCATAAACACGCCTCCAGAGCAAGACATCAACGAATAGTCTTCTTCTCAGCATAGGCCCCGCCCACTGGCTTTCAGTTGCTGGATGACCGTTTTATTTAGAGTATGTTGTCAAAACACTCACATGCAATAGCGGTGGGGGGGGCTTGATAGTGTTTCATATGCAGTGACGTTAGCCAATCATAACAGAGGTTGATTACCGACAAGCCTTAAAGGACACGCCCCTTAAAACAGCTCGTTTTAGAAGGTTTAACAATCATTTTCCCACATATTTATGTTTTTGTGTGCAAAAGACTTTATCATATAAATAAACCTCAAAGAATATATTAAAATATCAACAAAAATCGTGTCATGACCCCTTTAAGATGAAGCAACCACTTACAGCCCAGCTGTATCCTAACAAGCGCTCATCACCGCTTAATAAACCCTCATTATGTTTGGTTTATGATATAACTGAATATTATATGCATATACATTCTAAGGTCATTTGATGAAGATGAGCGGGTGTGTGTTTGATATGTTAACTCCAACCTCACTAAGTCTGAAACATAAAACATTATGAATTAATTTCACCCATGCATATAACATATGACTTCTAATAAATATATCCTCCTCTCCTCTCATTATCTTCTTGTCCAGAAATAGCTGATTCCTACATATTTAATCACACCTTATTCTCTTCTGTCACATCATCTCTTCCTCTCATGATTATTATATCTAGCTGATTTATTAATACATGATCGATTATGGGAATATAAAGCATAATGTTCTTCAGAAACTCAGAAGAAACCAAAAAGAGCACATTAGAAGTATGTAATATATATACACATGTACAAGTGTGCTCATAAGTGTACATCCCTGTGTTCCTGTGTGGCTCAGTGGTAGAGCATTGCGTCAGCAGCACAAAAGGTTGTGGGTTCGATTCCCAGGGAACACATATACTGACAAAAATGTATAACCTGAATGCAATTGTAAGTCGCTTTGGATAAAAGCGTCTGCTAAATGCATAAATGTAAATGTAAAATGTAAAGAACTAAATATTATTATGTTTTTCTGACTCCGCTGGCACATATTAGTTTTTATGTTAAGGAAGTATTTTATGAATGTTCAGGTGTTTGTGCTGGAGATCAACACAGGAGCACTGAGGACATCGAACATGCTCGGGTCAGACTCACTTCTTGTAGAGCAGGATGGCGATGACGATGCAGATGATGAAGATCACCGCCAGCACGGGTCCCAGCACCCAGATTAGACCGTCGCCCGCGTCCAGAGGCTGAGGGTCCGAGTCCGGCGCGATCACCGGGTCAGTGTAAGGACTGGCCACAAACATCTTCTGAACACACACACACAGCAGCGTTACACGCACGCACACAGCGTTACACGCACGCACGCAAGCACGCACACACACACACACACACACACAGCAGCGTTACCTGATGCGCACACACACACACACACAGCAGCGTTACACACACGCACACACAGCAGCGTTACACGCCGCGCGCACGCACACACGCACACACACTCACACACACAGCAGCGGCACGCAGCAGCGTTACGCACGCAAGCACGCACACACACACACACACTCACACACACACACACACATAAGAATACAAATTATATAAGTAACATAACACAAGGGCATACATATGGTAAGAAAAGGAGAAATAAGAATAAAATGTGCAATGAAATAAAAAGTGCAAAACAATAAGATGTGCAAAAACAATAAGATGTGCAAAGACAATGAGATGTGCAAAAGACAATGAGATGTGCAAAAAACAATAAGATGTACAAAAAAGAAAACAAAAACAGTGTACTGGGACTTAATAAATAGTAATGTGAATAAGAGGGATGTGCAGACGGGTTGTTCATGGTATTGTACATAGAGCAGTTGACAATGGGTCTTGTGAGTGTTTATGAAACAGAGTTTGTGTTTAGGAGCCTGATGGCCTGAGGGAAGAAGCTCTTCCTCAGTCTTTCAGTCTTTGCCATCATGCTCCTGAAGCCTGCCAGATGGCAGTAAACAGAAAAGATGGTTACCGGGGTGAGTTGAGTCTTTGATGATTTTTGCAGCTCTGCTTCTGCAGCGTTTGAGGTAGATGTGCTGCAGAGGGAGAGCAGACCCTGAGATGCGCCTCAGCTAAGCGACTCTCTGTAGAGCTTTGCAGTCCTGGTTTGTGGCATTATTATACCACACTGAGATGCACTGAGTTAGAACACTTTCTATGGCCCCTGAATAGAAAGTTTTCAGGATAGCTGGTGAGACCCTGAATTTCCTCAGCTGTCGCAGATGGTACAGCCTTTGCCTGGCTTTCTTAACCTGTGTTTGAATGTGTGTAGTCCAAGTCAGGTCCTCGGAGATGTTTACACCGAGGTACTTGAAGCTACTCACCCTCCACAGGGGTCCCACTGATCATAAGAGGAGTGTGGGGCTGCTGCTGTCTCTTCCTGAAGTCCACGATCAGCTCCTTAGTTTTGCTCACGTTCAGAGAGAGAGTTGTCCTGGCACCATGATGTAAGTCTCTCCACCTCATCCAAGTATGCGGCCTCGTCACCGTTGTTGATGAGGCCCAGAACCACAGTATCATCCGCAAATTTGACAATAGAGGTGGAGCTGTGAGAGGACACGCAGTCGTGTGTGTAGAGAGAGTATAGCAGGGGGCTCAGGACACAGCCCTGTGGGGCTCCTACATTCAGGGTGATGGAGTTGGAGGTGAACTGGCCGACTTTCACCACTTGTGGTCTGGCGGTGAGGAAATCTTGAATCCAGTCACAAAGTGAAGTGTTTAGGCCGAGGTCTGAGAGTTTAACAGTCAGCTTGGTGGGGACTATAGTGTTGAAAGCTGAGCTATAGTCTATGAATAGCAGCCTGACATAGTTGCCATTTTGCTGTCGATGTGAGTGAGGGAGGAGTGCAGTACCTGGGAGATGGCATCATCAGTAGACCTATTTGGCCGATAGGCAAACTGAAGAGGGTCCAAGGTAGCAGGGATGGAGGAGCAAATGTGTTTCTTTAAAAGTCTCTCAAAACCTTCATGACCGTCGATGTGAGGGCAACTGGACGATAGTCATTCAGGCAAGAGGGTTTACTGTTCTTAGGCACAGGGATTATGACAGATTTTTAAAGGAGGTGGGAACAACAGAGGTAGCAAGGGACTCATTAAAGATGGAAGTAAACAATCCGCAAGCTGATCAGCACAGGACCTCAGAACGCGGCCAGTAATCCCATCAGGTCCTGCTGCTTT
>CM050422.1:298115-320615 GCA_027564155.1 Gymnocypris eckloni scoliostomus
TATCCGATGACTTCCGAAATTCAGTCGTTGAAATGCACCAGACGTCACAATTCTGCGCCGGAGGAGGCGGGAAGATTAAAATCACAATGGCAGACAATATATACACAATAATATTTAGGCTCCGATTGCACATTAACTTAAAAATAGCTAAACACACGGTAACAGGAGCAGTGCGCTGCGTCTGACATCTGAAACACACACACACACACACACACGTCTGGTTCACTATCTTTGTGGGGACTCTCCATAGACTTAATGGTTTTTATACTGTACAAACGATATATTCTATATCCTTACACTAACCCTTACCTCTAAACCTACCCATCACAGAAAACTTTCTGCATTTTTACATTTCCAAAAAAACTCATTCTGTATGATTTATAAGCTTGTGTACCCATGGGGACCTCTATTTAGGTCCCCACTGTGACACGAGTCCCCATGAGTCTGTGTGCATTCAGGTTGAAGTCCCCACCGGATAGAAAACAGGTACACACACACACACACACACACACACACACACACACACACACACACACACACACACACACACACACACACACACACTTGTTTTTCTTGCCCCATTGGCAGATATTTCTGCCCGTTTTAAGCAAACACTTAAGCCCTTTTACCAGTCCAGTAAATGCATGTTGATTCAAGAATGTTTAGATGTTTGTACTAGAAAACAAGACTAAGTAGTAAGCTCATATTTCTGCGGTGAGTGCTGCTCGCACCTGACGCTGCTCCGGGTGTCCAGCGAGGGCAGGATGATGGTGACCGTGGCTTCGGTCTCTCGCGTGTGGTCCACCTCGGGCCGGCGGATGAGGATGGGAGGAGACGTCTTGGCGTGGATGCGGTGTCTGAGTCCGCCCATGTTCCCCTCAGGGCTGGTGATCTTGAAGTCGTAGCTGGTGTCCGGCTGCAGGTTTGGGATAACAGCCTTCCTCAGACGCGCGTCCACCTCCACCTTCAGCCGGTTGTACTCAACCTGAGAACGAAAGCAAAACTCACAATGACATCAGCCACGAGTGCACAAAGGCCTGGTTTACTAACCACAAAAACAGTCAGGTTTAGTCAATCTAAAAACATCCCATTGTTGGCTGGTTTTCACAGAAACATACGCTAAACATAAGTCAAAACGTCACACTTTCTTCAATCATTTAGCTCAGTTAAACTCCACCCCTTTCTTACAACCCAATGCATGCATGCATTCAGATCCGGCTCTGTTTTTAAATGCCACGCCCACATCTCAACATCCAATCAACAACCAGCGCATTGTCGATAATCTGTTACACGGACACGCCCCAATACGTGTCTCTGCAGCACAGACGCAGTCATAAGCAGCGCAGGTATATTTGTGGCAATAGACAACAATACATTGTATGGCTCAAAATTATCATTTTTATTTAATGCCAAAAATCATTAGATATTAAGATCATGTTCCATTAAGATATTTTGTTCATTTCCTACATCAAAACTTAATTATTGATTAGTAATATGCATTGCTAAGAACAACTTTAAAGGTGATTTTCTCAATATTTAGATGTTTGTGCCACCTCAGATTCCAGATTTTCAAATAGTTGTGTCTTTCAGATGATGTATAAATCAATATATCAATAAAAAATATATACTCTTATGACTGGTTTTGTGCTCCAGGGTCACACAAACTATGTTTTTTTTATTGTGATTTTTAGGCACCAGACAAACAAGCAGCAATATTAAAGACTAAGGGTCAGTTTTATTAAACAGAGCAAATTAGCGCGAGAGCACAATTCCAAAACAGCGCAGATAGGCGTGGATTATCTAACAACGCACAAAATAAAGAACACAGACACATCTCATTTACATATCGACCAACGCAATATACCAAGCGCAGCGCAAATTAGCATAGTCACACATAAAGAATTGGACATTTTGTTTACAAGCTGTTTTATTGACATCTTTCCACGGATGAAACACTGATTGAGTGATTACATGAGATGTTCATTCATGTTTGTTTCACGATAAAACTAGTATTAAAGAGCATCAAAAACTGCATGTATTGTTTGAATCTCCTAAAAAATTACACAATTTAAAAGATGAGGCAAGTAACAAAATATGTGACCCTGGATCACAAAACCAGTCATGAGGGTCATTTTTGTGAAATTGAGAGTTATGCATCATCTGAAAGCTGAATAAATAATATTTCCATTGATGTATGATTTGGACAATATTTGAAAATCTGGAATCCGAGGGTGCAAAAAAATCTAAATATTGAGAAAATCATCTTTAAAGTTGTTAAAATGAAGTTCTTAGCAATGCATATTACTAATCAATAATTAAGTTATGATATATTTACGGTAGGAAATTTACTAAATATCTTAACACCCTATTAAAGACACATCCGTATTTCTCTGTTTCACTTAATGATAGGAAAATTTCAGAATGCATTGCAATAAACTTTAAATAAATATACTTATTTATGCTGATAATTAAAGCACACTTATTGAGCTGTTTCGATATTGAGATATATTAACCAAAAAACAGTTCCAGTGAAATCAATGTTTGACTATAATCATAATCAACTGCAATATCATTTAAATGATTTGACGAGCGCCGTTGTCTTTCCTGTGTTGATGTTGGAGAGGCTGCTTACCTCTGCTAGTGGTGTTAGTAATGTAAACGATTATCCTCATTAAAGAGAGATTTACTGAAATGCTAATGCTGAGACTCACAGTGAAGCGATAGGGGGCGCTGCTCTCCGGAAACTCCCACGTCAGCAACACGCTCGTCTTCGTCGCCAGATTCACCGAGAAATTCCTCGGCACGTCTGTCCAAACACACACATGTAACACACATGAGACTCAGTGATGAAGAACTTGAACACACACACACAGGACTGTGAGGAGGCATCGGTCCGTCGCGTGTGCCGAGGTCTGTGCAGGGAATTGTGGGGGATGTAGAACGGGCCACATATGCAGCAGATCCAGTGAGAGCTGGCCCAGATTCGCTAGCTGCTAATGAAGGTTATTTTGAAGGAAGTCAGGGTGAGACACAAACTCAATCACACACAAACAAACATTCATTTGTGCCACACCACAAACTGGACTGGGAAGTGTTAGGACATGTTGTTGTGAAGGAACTCAAAAGGACGAGGGAAAAGACAAACGTCTCCAGTCTTACCGTGAACCCAAGCGCTCGTCGTCCCAGATGGACTGTGACTGACACCTGACTACTTACCTGCAACACCCGCCTCTCATCGTTACCTGTGGCCCCGCCCACATACACACCTCCACTGTGACGGGTCGGGTGGGGTTAGTGTTGGTGGGATCTCAGGGTGTAGTTCTGTGTGGCTCACCCAGGCGAGCAGTGTTGGGGAGAGTCACTTTTAAAAGTAATGCATTACCCCAACACTGCAGGCGAGAGCACCTGAGCGCGTACCTGTGTCGAAGGCAGTCGTTCGGTACAGCACCTGTGGGCTATACGGGCCAGACCCAGCGCTGTTGTGAGCCGATATCCTCACAGCATACGCTCGGTCAGGATTCAGCCCGTGAATGGTATAGTTGGATGCGTCCGCCGGCACCATCAGCGTCCGCGGTTCAACGCCACCACCTGCTTCCTCATACGCAAGTGTGTATCCGGTAAAAACGGTGTTCTGATCCGAGCCGTTCGGAAGAAGCCAGGTGAACTGCAGCGAGCAGCAGGTGGCGTTGACGCACTCCGACAGCTGCGGAAACCCTTTCGGAGGAAACTCGGGTACAGAAAGCTGCTCCTGAGCCTCTTCGCTGTACCCGGAGCGCCCTCTAGTGGCCAGGAGGAATGAGTAAATGCCTCCAGGACGCAGGCCGGTCACGTTGTGTTGACGCTCCTCAGGTCTGAAATCCAGAGAGACAGACTGAGAGTCGTTTTTAAGGCCGTAGGTCAGACGAAAGCCCAGGATTTCCAGCAGAGGGTCCGAGGATTGTTGGGGAGTCCAGATCAGCGCAGCGGACGTCTCGTTAACCAGCTGCACGGACAGAACGGGACGAGCAGGTACTAGAGGACACAAAGACACTCAGTGACTGTGCATATAAAACACATCCATCACACTAACCAGCAGTGTAGCCAAGTCAATTGGGCTACTTTAAGACTGTTGCCACGGGTTGTTTTTCAGGTCCGCGGGTTGAAGCGACCCCAAAACATGATATTTAGCCCCTGGAATGTGAATTTTATTGGGAGACCCCCCTCGAAATGCAATTGGGTTAGTTTTGAGTAGCAACTGGGCAGGTTTTGTTGTGAAAACCTGGCAACCCTGCTGACTAGATCCAGTGCCCTCTTCCGATTGGACGGTATTATATATTATATTATTGCACACCTCCCTCTCTCTCTCTCTCTCTCTCTCTCTATATATATATATAGTACATGTAAAGCAATATATACTATACAGTACATCTCAACTGCTTGATTGTTTGTATCATCACAAAATGTGACTATTATCACACAGCTCTAATCTGATAAATGTGACTATAAGACATTGAGATATTAAGATATAATGAACTAGTCACTAAATCACATACAGCATTATTTGTGTCATTCATATTTTATTTATATGAGTCTTTTGTTCTGTTTCACTGACTGACTGTCACACAAACAACACTAAAAACTGAACTGAAAAAGATATGTTTCAACATACAGAAACACACACACACACAGACACACACACCAACACACGCACACAGACAGAAACACACACAGACGGGCGACTCACATGCGACGGGTGTCCGCACCAGACGAGAGACGCTTTGAGCTCCGTCACCTTTAATGGTGTAGGCCGCCATACTGATGGAGTACAGCGTCTCAGGCTGCAGATCCTCAAGCATCAGCTCCTACACACACACACACACACACACACACACAGACACACACAGACAGACACACACACAGAGACACAGACACACACACGGACACAGAGAGACACACACACACACACACACACACACACACACACACACACATAGACAGACAGACACACACAGACACACACAGACAGACAGACACACACACACACACACACACACAGAGAGACACAGAGACACGGACACACAAACACACACACACACACACAGTCTCAAGTCATTCAGCACCAGAAACTTCAATGTAAACTTAAGCACTGCTCTCTGATTATATGTTATTGCCGCATTAATTCATTCATTCTCTCCAGCAATGTTTTGCTTTAATATACTTCTCAGTCTGTGATCTGTGTTCGAGTGGCTCTATGAAAGCGCTCTCCAGTGTGAGAGGTTCACACACACACACACACACACACACACACACACACACACACACACACACACACACACACACTCTCTCTCTCTCTCACTCTCTCTCACACACACACACACACACACACACACACACACACTTGCAGTGAAGCGGTTCAGATCCAGCGGCTCTGATGGGCTTAGAAATCTTTCTATCTCAGCTGTGCTTTCATAAGCTGCTCTGAACATAAAGCTGAAGTTCATACTCACATATTGCGCCGTCTCATCCGTGTCCCTCTAAAGGCACGGCAGCAGGACGACATGCACAGAGATGAGAGAATTAGTGATGACCAGGCGTGTAGGTGGAGGAGAGGAGGGTGAGATTAATTTAGTGAAAGGACTGAATGGATGAGCAGTGAGCAAGAGAAGAGCTGAAGTGAGATTCATTCAGTGTCTGTTCATTCAGGATAAATAAGTATAAAGACAAGTTTTACGAAACTACATCCATGACCCATTTCACTTCTGTCATGCATTTCTGAGCGAAACGGGATATTGAATGAGAAATAAATGTAGGTCAGGTCGTGACTTTCTCCTGCTGGATTGATGTGAAAGTGTTTCAAATCAGAATAATTTGTATTCATTTGTATCTTAAATGTGCCTCCAAGTCAGTCGATTCCAGTTATTTTACCTTTATTGTTAATCACATTGTTTTAATGTATCATTATAATCATAAAAACACCAGTGTGTAGCACAAACTGTTTTACATTTTATTGTGCTTTGCTATTCTTTTATTTACCTATAGTGGCTTACGATCGTAAGTCTTTATCAGAGATAGCTATGCATGCAAGTCAAGGTTGAATAACGGTCATATTTTGCTGCGAGGTCGTGACCTCACCTGCTCATCATCCAGCATCATGTCTTTGATGCGCGGCAGGCCTTGCGACTCTCCGTTCTCCATGCGAGCATAGTGCACCTGGTAACCGCGGATCTGCCCGTTTGATTGCTCTGGCAACACGGAGCGCCACGACACTTTAACAGACGTGCTGTTTATGGGCTGGACTTCAACCTGACGGGGCGGAGCTCTGGGCACTGCACACACACACACACACACACACACACACACACACACACTGCAGCTTTAGGGTGTGCTCACACTTGTAGATCAGTGTAGCTCTCTTGGTCCAGACCAACAATTACACATTTAATTCAGGTTTGCTCAGCATTCACACTGTGAATGATAAAAGGCTTTAAGGTGTCATGAACTGATAAACCAAAATTCCCTTGATCTTTTGCCATATAAGAGGTCATTGTACTATAAAAACATACTGTGAGTTTGAGAACTCAAATCTTTCTCATTAGTCTAAAAACAAATTATATTAAAGGCAGTCTACCAAAACATCAGCTTGTGGAATGTTCTACTCTATGATGTAATAGTGTGGTTTAATCCCCGCCTCCACAGAAGAAGATCACTGCCTGCTTCTACATCACTGTCTGTTTAGCCCCACCCACACACTCAACATCACTGTCTGTTTAGCCCCACCCACACACAACATCACTGTCTGTTTAGCCCCACCCACACATTCAATATCACTGTCTGTTTAGCCCCACCCACACATTCCACATCACTGGCTGTTTAGTCCCACCCACCGATTCTACATTACTGTCTGTTTAGCCCCGCCCACCGATTCTTCATCACTGCCTGTTTAGCCCCACCCACACATTCTACATCACTGTCTGTTTAGCCCCACCCACACATTCTACATCACTGTCTGTTTAGCCCCACCCACACATTCCACATCACTGGCTGTTTAGTCCCCCACCGATTCTACATTGCCGGCTGTTTAGCCCCGCCCACCGATTTTATATCACCGCCTGTTTAGCCCCACCCACCGATTCTATATCACCACCTGTTTAGCCCTGCCCACCGATTCTATATCACTGCCTGTTTAGCCCCGCCCACTGATTCTATATCACCGCCTGTTTAGCTCTGCCCACCGATTCTATATCACCGCCTGTTTAGCCCTGCCCACTGATTCATGCATGTAGTGTAACTAACGAGAGGCGAACGCAGGTCTACACAGAAACCAACTATTACTATTGCTGAAACTATTAGCCAATCACAGCAGTGGGCGTGCAACTATTAGCCAATCACAGCAGTGGGCGTGCAACTATTAGCCAATCACAGCAGTGGGCATGTAACTATTAGCCAATCACAGCAGTGGGCGTGCAACTATTACCCAATCACAGCAGTGGGCGTGCAACTATTAGCCAATCACAGCATTGGGCGTGCAACTATTAGCCAATCACAGCAGTGGGCGTGCAACTATTAGCCAATCACAGCAGTGGGCGTGCAACTATTAGCCAATCACAGCAGTGGGCATGTAACTATTAGCCAATCACAGCAGTGGGCGTGCAACTATTAGCCAATCAAAGCAGTGGACATGCAACTATTAGCCAATCACAGCATTGGGCGTGCAACTATTAGCCAATCATAGCAGTGGGCGTACAACAATTAGCCAATCACAGCAGGGGGCTTTTACTTTCGAGTCTACAATCCTCCACAGCTATTCAAACAGAGCGTTCTGATAAGGGGGTTAAAACAGGACAGAAAATAGCCTATTACTTGTAATTTTCAACCGAATTGAAGTGAGTTTAGGCTTAAAACAAGAACAAACATCTGTCAGTGCTTAACTTTATCCATAGGGAAAACAAGTTTATTTTTATTTTGGGAGCCCACTGGCAGATGTTTTTTACTGGTTTAAGCAAAAACTCGGTTTATATTGATGCATGTCTTTCAAAAAACAAGTCATTTTGCTTTAGGTAAATGTGTCTGAATTTTAAAATTTTGGAAAACATGACAAAAATACTACGTGAGAAAATAATGTTTTGCAGTGTGCCAAGTGTGAACACAACCTTAAAGAACTCAGAAGCCAAAACGCTGATCTGAAGAACCTTTAACGAAACATCAAGAACCACCTGAAGAACCTAAACGGACCTGAAGAAGAGGGATCTATGATGTGAGATTTTACCATCTTCATCCGTTCTGCACTCTACAGCCGCGCTCTCCGGTCCACCGCCCTGCGCCGTGATCAGCGCCACCGTCACGCGGTACCGACTCCAGCGCCGCAGGCCCGTCAGTAGCGCCTGGCCCGCGCCTGGCTCCAGACGCAGCGTCTGCGGGGGGTCACTGCCGCTACCAAACCGCACCTCGTACCCCAGCAGCTCCTCCGCGGCCAGAGCCCAGCTCACCAACAGCGAGGTGGAGCCAGCGGCAGAGCAGCGGAGGTCACGCGGGGGAACCGAGGTCTCTGAAAGGGAGAGCGGAGGAGCGGAAAACAGTCGAAAATAAAACACAGAAAGGAAAGATCATTGAGGAAGGTGGAGGACAGAGATGAAGAAAAATAAATCAATACAACATAAAGACGAATGCATAGGGTCTAGTTGGAAACAGATCAATAAAACTAATTATGAGGCTCGATTTACAGAGATAAATGATGCAAACAAAGGAAGAATGAAGTTAAGGATGAGTTGTGATGGAGGAATAAAGCACCTGTCTGTCTCGAAACAAGCATCAACATATTGACCAGAACAGACAACCTAATTAAAGCACTGACGAGCGTGTAACCGATAGCAGCGCCACTGCATAGAAACACACTTGATGGATGGAGCGACGCTTCGGTCCGGGATCAGGATTCCTGACCAGATGGTGACAGACGTAGGAGGAGTTTCGGTTTACGAAGTTCCTCCTTTAATTAGAAACCTGACGAAGTTCTGCAGCTCGGTGTGTAAGCTGGGTTTCATAAACCAACATTCTGAAATATCTTCTGTGTGTGAGAACAATACATGTTATGAATGAGATCCACACCTCTGTCTTCCTCATTACCTCGAGTGTCTGATCACTTAACAATGTGATGATGTTCATCTGACACTGCTTCTGATGAAAAAGCATCTGCTAAATGAAAGAAAGTAAATCCGCCTCATGACAAAGTTACAGATTTGTTTCAATAACCCTGTAATGTCAGAAAGCATCTGGTGAACGCAGAGCATCGCTGCACTGACTCTGATCCCAATCCTTCTGACGCTTGTGCTCGAGCGGTTATGAGCGCTAAAGCAAAATAAATCACAAAAACATCAACTCGACAGGATGCAGATCTAATGAGAACAAAACAACTGAAACTAGAAAATAAGAAATCAGTCTGAAAAACACACGAAGAGAAGCTGATGATGTAGAGTACATACCTGCTCCTGCGTACGGCACATGGACCTTCTTACCATCACACACACACACACACACACACACACACACACACACACACACACACACACACACACACACACACACACACACACACACACACACTAACTCTTTCTCTCTCACACACACACACACACACACACACAACACACTGACTCTCTCTCACACACACACACACACACACACAGTTGCCTTAAGCATTTTTCTGAGCTGAAATCTCGGTCGAATACGAGCGTATAGAATTGTGGGTATTATCTGTCATTAATACAGCGGTTAATATGGGGCTTTGGTCTCCTTCAGTGTAATTGACTGAAACCTTTCCAGCCGAACAGCACAACGAGAGCCGAGAGAGTTATTAAAAATAACAAGGGATCCGAGACGTTCTCATAATCAAAGCGATAAGGTTCTCGCCACATTCGGCTCCACGGACCCTGCGGCCGGTCTCTCTGTCCTCGCACACGCATGCTCGTATAACACAATAATTAAACTGACATGGAATAATTCAATTATCTTTATAGAATATGACATTCTATAGTTCAAAAATGAACCGCGGATGTGTAATTGCTTTCAAAAACGGTTATCTGCACCGATAAGAGGAAGTGTGAGGATAATAGGGCTCATGTGTTTGTGCTGGAGCCTCAGTGGACGCTCAGAACTTCAGCAGAACCTACAGATGCACAACTGATGCTACAGCAACATGCTGAGAACCCCACAGATAAAACACCCTAGCAACCGCATCGCAGCACACCAACATCTGCTCAGAACACAGCCTGGCAATGACCCAGAGTACACTAGAAACTAGCCACAGCACCCTAGCAACCACTTATAACCACAGACACCCCTTAGCAACCACTCACAAAACCCAAATAACACCCTAGCAATTTCAACACCCTAGCAACTGTTTCCAAACCCCTAATAACACCCTAGCAACCACTTATAATCACAGACACCCCTTAGCAACCACTCACAAAACCGTAATAACACCCTAGCAACTGTTCCCAAACACCTACTAACACCCTAGCAACTGTTCCCAAACACCTACTAACACCCTAGCAACTGTTCCCAAACACCTTATAACACCCTAGCAACTGTTCCCAAACACCTAATAACACCCTAGCAACTGTTCCCAAACACCTACTAACACCCTAGCAACTGTTCCCAAACACCTACTAACACCCTAGCAACTGTTCCCAAACACCTGTTACAATTTGTATTGTTAAAAGCGTTATATAAATAAAGGTGACTTGACCTAATAACACCAAGCAACTGTTCCCAAACACCTAATAACACCCTAGCTACTGTTCCCAAACACCTAATAACACCCTAGCAACCACAACACCCTAGCAACTATTCTCAAACCCCTAATAACACCCTAGCAACCATGTATAACCACCAACAACACTCTAGCAACCACAACACCCTAGCAAATGTTCTCAAACCCATAATAACACCCTAGCAACCACAACACCCTAGCAACTGTTCTCAAACCCCTAATAACACCCTAGCGACCATGTATAACCACCCACAACACGCTGGCAACTATTCGCAAACCCCTAATAACACCCTAGCGACCATGTAGAACCACCCACAACAGCAACTGTTCCCAAATGCCTATAACACCCTAGCAACCACAACACCTTAGCAACTATTCTCAAACCCCTAATAACACGCTAACGACCATGTATAGCCACCCACAACACCCTAGCAACTGTTCCCAAACACCTAATAACACCCTAGCGACCACTACACCCTAACAACTGTTCCCAAACACCTAATAACACCCTAGCGACCACAACACCCTAGCAACTGTTCTCAAACCCCAAATAACACCCTAGCAACCTCTTCTAACCACCTAAAGCGGACCAGAGCTCAACCTCACAACCTGTAATACGGGAAACAGGTGAAACGCCCCCAAAGCACACAAATACAGCAACAGCACACCGTTCACCTCTCTCACTGCTCACTCTGAGCTGTTCGTATAACAACATGCCAACCATACGCTGTTTGTGCAGCTCAACTACAACAGCCCAGAACACAACAGTACCACTTCAGTTCTTACCGTTTGTCTGCAATCCCAGAGAGTTCATCAGAGTGTCAAAGTTCAACACCGCAGGACTGTGTTGGAGATCCAGACTCGGTCACACTGGATCAGACCTGGCTATCAGGACGCTTCAGTCGAATAATGAGAACCACAGCAGTGGTTCGTCATCCTCACTTACCGTTAACCGTGCTGGAACACAGAAGCTTTACCAGCGGTACCGAAGAGCCTAAGAAGAGCACTTCATCATCAGCACAGACACAACAACACACCGCTGGAGTTACGATCACTGAGCTGAGCTGAAGAGACTTTAAACTGAAGGAGGAAAAGAAGAAAGGCAGAAATTGAAAACACAAATCCCATCCAGTCTGGTGGTGGCTTTGATTGACTTCTTATTGTTTGTCAATCATCTACTGGAAATACTCAAGGACATAGACATCTCACACACCAATGCACTTTACAATGACACATAGATGGATGATGGATGGGGGTGGGGGGTGAATAAACAGTGCCCTGTGCACTGGCAGCCAAGATTGCATTTCTCTTCCGTTCCCACTCTGAAAATGATGACTGAGCAACTACAGATTAATCAGCCAATCAGGGGGATTTATCCTCGGCACCAGCTCCGCCCCCTTCCCATCCAGACCAACAAAACCAATCTAGAGTCACGGACAACAGTAGAAGGCATTGACCGTGCAAAGAGATGTTACTGTGACATACACTGTAAGAAAACACCCGGTCAGCTCAAATACGGTAACAACAGTCTTTCAACGAGGTCTCACACATACTTGCTTGTGCCGTGCGTTGGTTGATCTCGTTGGTGAAGGCGCCGATGCCTTTATTGGAAACGGCAGCCAGAGAGAAGGTGTATTCGGTGTTGGCGCGCAGACCCTCAACCACATACGACGTTCTTGGCTCAAAATTCCTTTTCTCCTGTTTGATTGAAAGATCAAAGACTCTTTGTTTACATTTATGCACAGATGCTTTTATCCAAAGTGACTTGCAATTCGTCAATATTTGTAGTAATGTATGTAGTATCAGGGGGCGGAGCTAGAGGGTGCCCTCCCCCACCCACCTTTGACCCCCCCCCTCCCACTCCGGCCATCCCGGCACCTTTGACCCCCCCCACCAGCCACCCCTATAAAAATATCCTGGCTACGCCTCTGCATGCAATGCATTTGGAAACATTACCATTATTCCGACATTTCAGGAGTTGATGCCGATATGATTCGTAGGTTTCTCAGTGAAGCACATTCTCACCTGACTGATGAGCTCTGGAGCTTTGTAGATGAGTTCATAGGCTTTCACGGGCTCTTTGGAGTACGCAGGTTCCCAGGTCAACTCGACGCTGGTATCGGTCACTCTACCCACCTGGAACTTCCCAGGCTGCCCAGGAACTGAAACACAGATCCAGAACGCATTATAAACCTGCTTTAAAATAGAGCACAGCATTCATTAATGGAGCGACACAAAGGGCCAGGTTTACTAAACAGGGGTGATTCTGTGGGTGATTTACTGACAATGCGCAAATTAAAGAACACAGATGCAACATCTCATTTACATATCGATCAACGCAATACACCAAGCAGAGCCGATGCTCATCAGGTGCGGGTGATCTACTTACAACACAGACGCAAAATAGTTTAAGACATTCTTATTTTGGGCATTAAATAATGGTGCAAATGTTAATCACGTTACGTGATTCATTTTAACACTCTACTCTCAGAAAACTGCTTGATTTGAAACGTGCTTCTTTGTGAGCAGTGCTTCATGCATCACTATATAATTGACAATGGATCTTACTAACTCCTCAACCGCATGTTTCTCTACAACTCACCTCCAGGTCTCACTTTGACGTGAACGGGGTCAGAGAAGGGTCCGTCTCCCACGGACGTAAAGGCCAGCACACGGATGGTGTACGTCTCGGACGGCACGAGGCTGTGGATGGTCGTTATCATGCTGTCCTGAACGTTGTGGATCTGCCAGTTGCTCATTGGCTGCGAAGGATCCATGGTGTAATAAACTCGATAGCCCTTGATCAAGCCGTTGGGCTCCTCCGGCTCGTCCCAGCGCACCATCACTGCGTTCTGTGATAAGATGCGCGCCTGGATGTTCCTCGGTGGGCTGGCCGGCGCTTGCTCACCGGTCCGAGCTTCCACTCTGTTGCTGGGCGGACCCTGGCCGATAGAGTTGACGGCGGACACGCGGATCTCGTACTCGGTGTTGGGGTACAGGCCGCCGATGCTGTAGCGGGTGGTGGTGATGGAGTCCACCGTCTCGTACTTGCTGTCTGGGGATTTGGCACGGTACTGGATGATGTAATAGGAAATGGGTCGGGGTTCCCAGAGTCCCAGGTGATGGTGACGCTGGTGGGGGTGGTTTCTGTGACGATGGGGGTACCAGGAGCTCTGGGTAAAGCTGCATAGAGAGCAGAAAACTGCACTGCTCAATTCAAGTTTATTTGTGTAGCGCTCTTTGCAATGCAAAAGTGATCCTGGAGCACAAAACCAGTTTTAAGTCACCAATATTAGGATATTAAGATCATGTTCCATGAAGATATTTCTTATGTAAATATATCAAAACTTAATTTTCGATTAGTAATATGCATTGCTGTGAACTTCATTTGAATAACTTTAAAGGTGATTTTCTCAATATTTAGACGTTTTTGCACCCTCAGATTCCAGATTTTCAAATAGATGATCCAAATATCTAAACACAGATATTGTTGAGATTACCCTACATAAGATACATCAGGAACCAGGGGACTGAGAAGTGGGAGAGTTCTCCATCTCAGGGATGTCTAGGTAAAACAATCAAAATGGGCCACTCAAAGAATGTCTGGAAACTCTCGATGCTGCTTGCATTTACTTTTGGGGAAGATCTGCAAATGTTGTAAGTCAAAGGTGCCATAGAATGGAAACTGTATTTACTTTGGCATCGTTGAATAATAAGAGTACATGGAAAGACATACCGAAAGCCTCGTGCATTTCAAAGACCACTTTAAATAAGGCGAATCCCAACATAACGTAACAGTCAGGATCATTAATGTTTACGTTATCCAACATTTGCATAAAGTGTTCTAGGCCAGCCCAATCACCGATGCAGTGTTGCCAGATATTGCTAAGTAAAACAAACAAAAACTATAAATACATAAAAATAAAGATATCGCTGACCCTAAACTACAACGTCCTACTTTATTAACTTTCTAAGTGTCAAAAAGAGTGAAATGACAAGTCCAAAAACGCTTATAACAGCTGGATCTGGCAACACACTCACAACTCAAGCTCAGGCGTCTCGTAGCGATCATGTTCAGACAACGGACGCTAAACATTCTCTAAAATCTCTCCGAATCTGTATCTTCATCTGATATAGGCTCGGACATATACATTTGGATCTCTCTATCGTTCACAGACAGTAGAGATCTGTTTGCTGTGTGAGCTACTGTGAGACAGCCAATCGGAGCAGAGCTCCACATTAATATTCATGACCCTTCTAAATAAGGTAATAGCAGACTATTTCATTCTGGGGACAAAGCCGAGGGTAAAAACCCTAATATAAAACATTTCTGGAGATTTTTTGCTCTTACCTAAGCAACATATCTTCTATGTAGATATCAGAGAACAATTTATGCATTCTATGGCACCTTTAAGTCCATAACGTAGCCCACTTAAGAACTTTTTCTTACGTCATTAGACTGGATAAAATTAAGACATTCTTTTCATGGACCCAACGTCATATATTTACATTGTGCAGCTGGATTTGACTGATACGAATGTTTTACGTCCACCTTCTGGATGATACGCTGGAGAGAATTGACTCAGTGCACCTATAATCTCGTTTTCTTTGTTTGCACATTTCAGTACTTTCAAGTATTTTCTACTTCCATTTGCATTATCTTTGGTTGCTTGCGCTCCTGCATGCATAACATGTCATTAAAACACCCTCTTCCTTACACTTAACGATAACTTGCGCCACAGCCTCGATGATTCCCAGGCTGCTCATGGCGACGCAGGTGTAGTTGGCCGACTCGCGCACGCCGTTCAGCTCCAGAACGTTCCGGCCCACAGGCATCTCGTCCTCCGGCGTCAGGTCCTCCGAATTCAGCATCCACTTGACGTAAGGCATCGGAGAGCCGACTGCGACGCAGGTGATGTTCACGCTGCCGCCCGGCATGATCTCGTGGCTCACGGGAGGAATGGTGAAGCGAGGGGGAACGCGGCGAACTGGAGCACAAACACAGGGAAACAGCGGAGCGAGGTAACAATGACAGAAAATAGACGTCTTCTTTTTCAAGCTGGCAATGCATCATTACATTTAAAAGGACAAGCGGCTAAATATATGCTCCGAGTAGCAGATGGAACGGAAGGAGCTGGAGAATCAGAATTCGAGCTAAAGGTCAAAGCTGTGTTTTCTTACAAAGCGTCCATTTCTACATCGTCCTCGTTAAGTTCATATAAATTTCTGCGAGGATGAAAAACATCTCTGCTCTCATTCCGAGCTCAGCTGGGAGGCAGAGAGACTGTAATGATGCATATTTATTAAAACCCGCTCTGTCTGAACGAGCTCGGTTTCGGTCCATTTCCTATAAGCCTAAATGAGATGTCTCTGCCCTCAGGGATGATGGAGATGAACCAACGAAGGCTTTTGTGATCGATAGCTGCGGATATGGAGTCTATAGACCCGATCCGGGCTGGTTTGGTATCGAGGAGAGATGCATGGGTCACTGCATGCCTGAACACGCCGCGGCAGCACAACACCATCGAGGGAGACCACTATAAACACACACACACCAAACCTAGCAGCTGTCAAACATTTCTGCACCTACTGGTCAGTGTGTTAACTAGCGGCTGACGCTCCAAAATCTAGTCCAGTGCTTCTCAAACTGGTTTTGCTACATTGAGACAGAACCAGTCCCGGCGCCATAGGCGGGCAATGGGGGCCTAGCCCGCCCTGTGAGTCACTAGTGCCCGCCCTGGACGAGCCTGCTGAGTAAATAAAACGCTGTACTATTCAAACATCAGTTATTATTTATTTACCCTTGCACTGTGAAAAAGCGGAGATCTGTCTCCTCCAGGCTGTGCGTGGCGCGTCAATCTGAAAGGAGGCGGGGTGATTTTACGAGCTTCGCTGAAAGCTTGAGGATCCAATGGCGTTACGAAGTTTTACTGACAAGCTCTTTTTAATGATTGGCATTGGTTAAACATTTTTAAACCATCTGATTTAAAATAATAATGACGAATTATAATAGAGATATGAAGTATGGATCATTTTTCACGGCACACCTGACTGGGCGGCTATGGCAACTGCATACTCTGCCATACGGAAACACTGCCCCTGCTCCCTTCACCTCCACGTCCCACCAACCACCAGTCCTTGCTTGTTTAAACAATTATTATAATTTTTTTATCAATAGGCTACGGTTATCAAATTTTATCGTTTTGTATATATATAACTCCTGAATAAAAATAAAAATGTGTTGGTCTGATTTTTTAAAAATAATTGTAAACGTATTTGATTGGTTTGTCGAAAGTGAGCGCGGAAATGTTTGGATGTTTGCTAAGCATAGCTACCGCTTAACGTTAGTTGTAATTTTTTAGCTGTGAGATGAGACGAGGTGAGGTTATGGTTCTGTGATCTTTGAACTATTTTCGCTGCTGGAACAACAAAAACAGTCAATATTGCATCTAAAATGTAAGTGACTTAATATGAATTACTTGTTTAGTGAACTGTCATATGAAATCAGTGTCACATTTTCAATCGTGATGGTATTCAGCACACTTGGTCGTGTGATGTTGCTTAACTGTATCATGTTAAAAACTCCACATTTCTACATTTTACTGCAGTATTTTAACTGAGTTTAAGTCACTTTGTTAACACATTGTTAACTCGCTTTGTGTTTCCTGCGCTCATTTGTTTCTATTTCTCCTCGAGAGAGGCAGCGCAGCCTTGTTAGCGTCATTACATTATGCACTATCGATCACCATTTAAACTAAATGATGAAGAATCATTATCGCGTTTTGGTGGTTGTTATTGGTGTTTAAATCAGGCTAGGCTACTTGTCCGCTCGAGTAAGTAAAATTCTCTTTCAGTTGGCCATATGAGCCCTGTGATGTGCGTTTAGACTGCTTCAGTAGGCTAGATCCAATCTTTGCGACTCTGTTGTATTGCGTCAGTGGAGTGGTACTTCAATTCTTCCTCGTTTTTGTCCATTTAATTCATAATTAATGATATTATGCATTGCAATGAGGTTGATCTCATTCGTGCCCCCCTGAAAAAATGAAATGCCCGTCCGTGAATTTGTTTCTGGCGCCGGGTCTGGACAGAACCCGGTTACAGTTCTTTTCAGCTGCTTACACAGGGAATCTTTCCTTGATGCACATTTGTCACTCAAACAGCAGAAACACACCACATCTGGAAAACCAGACACTAATTCTCAGCCTTTGACTCGGTTTTCAATTTAATTTTGCAAAACACAACACACACTTCTCTGTGTAACACGAACTAAAATCTGTGCTTGTGATATTTTGAATGCAGTGCTTCTTTTGCAAGAGATGTGAGGCGTTTTGCATTTTGTGTGCAATTCTGGTATTTGTGTGTCAAGTTTTGAAAAAAAGAGGCAAAGTTTTGAAAATGTGTGTAAGCAGCTGTTGAAAAAAAACTGTAAAAGTTATTTTTTTCTAAACATTATATTGCTGGTTGAATTGTATTATTTGCATTCAGCCTTGTTTTTTTATCTGCTGTCTATGAACTGCCACTTATTATTTCTGGGTCACAATCCACCAGTGGAGACACGCTGGACGCTCTGTGTGTGTGTGTGTGTGTGTGTGTGTGTGTTTGTCTCTGTGTGTGTGTGTGTGTGTGTGTGTGTGTGTGTGTGTGTGTGTGTGTGCGTGTTTGTCTCTGTGTGTGTCTGTGTCTGTGTGTGTGTCTGTGTGTGTGTGTGTGTGTGTGTGTGTGTGCGTGTTTGTCTCTGTGTGTGTGTCTGTGTGTGTGTCTGTGTGTGTGTGTGTGTATGTGTGTGTTGTGTGTGTGTGTGTGTCTATGTGTATATGTGTGTGTGTTTGTGTGTGTGTGTGTTGTGTGTGTGTGTTTGTCTCTGTGTGTATGTGTGTTTGTGCGTGCGTGTTTGTGTGTGTGTCTGTGTGTGTGTGTTTATCTGTGTGTATGTGTGTTTGTGCGTGCGTGTTTGTGTGTGTGTGTGTGTGTGTGTTTGTCTGTGTGTGTGTGTGTGTGTGTGTGTGTGTGTGTGTGTGTCTGTTGTGTGTGTCTGTGTGTGTGTTGTTTCTGTGTGTGTGTGTGTGTGTGTGTGTGTGTGTGTGTGTGTGTCTGTGTGTGTGTGTTTATCTGTGTGTATGCGTGCTTGTGTGCGTGTTTGTTTGTGTGTGTGTGTGTGTGTGTGTGTGTCTGTGTTTGTTTCTGTGTGTTTGTGTGTGTTTGTGTGTGTGTGTCTGTGTGTGTGTTTGTCTCTGTGTGTGTGTGTGTGTGTGTATGCGTGTATCTGTCTGCAATATTCTAGGACAAATCAGATTCTTCTTTAGCAGAAACTAACGCTCCACAGGGAATTACTGCATTTACTCCTGGAAGATCTACATCTGACTATGGAAATAAATAAATAAAAGAGACAGCGAGCAAATGTGAGAAACGATGGAAGTTATGCTAATCCACCGAGTTAATGTGGAGCGCTGCCAACCCTGCATCCAGAAACAGAGATGAATGCTGGAGAGAGAGAGAGAGAGAGAAGATGGGGAGGATAAAAGAAAGAGAGATATGAGGAAGGACGCGCTAAGAACTACAGCTTGCTGAATTCTTGGAGGCGTCGTGAAATCGGCAGGTCATCGTAGGATTTAAAACATACAGAGAATAAAAGAGCCATGAATCTCGAGCCCACAGAGAGAGAGAGAGAGAGAGAGAGAGAGAGAGAGAGAGAGAGAGAGACAGAGATAGAGAGAGTTTTGCATGAATGATGCAGAGACAGAGATGATGGACAGAAACAAAGATCCAGGGCAACAGCAAACACTCAGAAACCAGAGACACTGTGGACGGTTGCTAGTGTACTGAGTGGTTCCTAGGGTGGTTCTGGCAGAATCTGAGGTATTGAATGTGTTGCTAGGATCTTCTGGGTGGTTGCTAAGATGTTAAAGCATTGTTCATCTCTGGAGCATTGACTTAAAAACACCGCTCATCCAAAAATAATCAAGCTGTCATAAATATATAATTTAGAATAATGTCTCCATGTTTTGTTTCTTGTGCTCCACAGAAGAAAGAAAGTCCTCCATGATCGTTTCTATCCCTTTAATAACAAAGAGCACGAGTGAATCTCATCATTCGCCATCAGCTCATAAAACAAGACTGAATATAACGACCAGAAAAGCCCAGCAGTCCAATCAGGAGCTGGTTTGCTGTAGCTGTATCTAAGTCAATGAGACGTTTCATTCACACCAATATAAGATAAGATGTGTCCGAAGTCCAGGTTCTTGTTTCTTCTGCTTTAGAGATGATGACTGAGCAAAGCTTTCTCGGATGCCGAGGCGGCTTATGAGGATTCACCAAATCTACGACCTGAATACTGCATTTAGAGCTAAACGCATTCGATCTCTGAGAGAGACTAAAACACTGATTCCAGTAGCGTGCCAGGTGTAAAAGCGACTCGAATTGCAGGTGAGCATTGACCGAAGGACACCCAGAATTGGACGCACTCATATTTCAGATGCAACACAACACAGTCAGTGGATGCAGTTAATGCGGGTTAGTGCATGCACGCCAGCAACACCAAACATGTGCATTCAATGGCACTATTATGGGTTACTGGTGATGGAAAGAAACGGCTAGTTTCTGGTTGTGACTAATCCAGACAGGGTGACCTACTACGAGTGTCTATTGTGCACAAATCACGTAAACGCTTCGGCTTCCAGCGAGACAGGAACAATAAGCTTGTGTGCTAACAGCACATTTGGTCTATGCAACAATGGAGACTGCTGGATTGGGTTTGCCATTGTTAGTCGAACCCATTACGATGAATGATCTCAAACGATATCTTTCCTCTCGCTGAAGAAGAAGCGTCGACTTACAGGCCAAGCGCACGAATACACCAACTCCGTCATCGCTTGTGCACGGCAAAGCATGCGTCCAGCCCAGATATCAAGGACTACAACTTTGTAGTTTTTGCTTAGAACAAGCTAATAATCTAAACAGAAATCAAGCAAATTTGGACTGTTTTTGCTGAAGACACGTTAAACTATATTTATAGAGCACAACCATCACTGATCAATAGTGCTTTATGATAAAAGGGTGGATAAAAAGCAACAGAGATTAAAATTAAAAGGAATAATGTAGATATATGGGCCGGACACGTATTAAAAGTGTACTTAGTGTCTTGTTTTTATAGAATAAACATATAAACATTCTTGAATCGAGACGCATTTACTGGACTGGTGAAATTAGTTAAGATTTTAAGTCTTGTTTTCTAAATTTGTTTGTTTGTTTTGAGCAAATATATCTGCTAATGGGGTAGTAATAATCTTAATTCAAAGGCTAAGCGAGATTATGTTTCTTGCCCCATGAGCAGATATTTTTGATAATTTCAAGCAAAAACTAACACTATTATTGTTTCTTTTGTTTTTTTTTAAAGGGGTCATTGGATGCTCATTTTCCACAAGTTGATATAATTCCTTATATTTCCTTAATCAGAGACATCTCGTTTCCCTGCACCGGAGGCGGAGACTCAGGGGTCCCTTTAAATGCTAAGACGGACCTGTCAACCGCCCTCTTGTGGAGGGGCTTGTGCAGAACTGTCATTACTGAATCTCAGCCTGATTTATGAAAGAGGATTTAATAAAAAAGGATGCACTGAGTGGATTTGTATCATTATTGGATGGATGTGTACACACTCCCAACACACATTTATGTTCAAAAACTTGAAAAGTGAATTTTGCATCCCTTTGGAAACAAGTAATTTGAGCTGTTGAGTAAATGCAAAAACGATTCGGGATTTGAAAGCAAGACAGAAATGCTAAGCAGTGATTGGATCAAACACGGGAGGGGCTCTGATGACACGCTTCTGTTCTAACGACGGATCGGATCATCTGTGTCATGCACCGGAGGCGGAGACTCAGGGGCTTTGGACCTGTCAATCAACCTCCTCCAGAGGAGGGCTGTCAGAACTACGTCATTCTGAATCTCAGCCTGATTTAAGCAGTTTTAATAAAAGGATGCGAGACTGGTTGGATTTGCTATCATTCATTGGATGGAATGTGAACACACTCCTCTGATGACAAACACGACATTTATGTTCAAACAACTTGAAACATGACAAGGAATTTTGCATCCCTTTGGAAACAAGTAATTTGAGCTGTCGAGTAAATGCAAAAACGATTCGGGATTTGAAAGCAAGAATGATTATGATCTCATGTTGTGATCGGCTGCCTTCAGAACCAGAAGTTTGGGGAATAATCATTATATGAGTCCCTGGAGCATAGACACAGTCATAAGCAGCAGGTTTAGCCAACAATACATTGTATTTATCATTTCTTGTATACCAAAAATCATTAAGATCATGCTCCATGAAGATATTTTGTAAATATCTTGTAAATATATCAAAACTTAATTTTTGATTAGTAATATGCATTGCTGAGAACAACTTTTTCTCAATATTTAGATTTTTTTGCACGATTTTCAAATATTATTTATTTAGCGTTCAGACATCTCAATTTCATAAAATTGATCTTTATGACTGGTTTTGTGCTCCATGGTCACATATATAGAGAGTTTTGTTTTGACGTAAATTCTAAAGACGTTATATAATTAATATACACGAACCAGGTTCATATTATTTCTATGCCTATAATAATAACTGGTTATCTTAAGCATTACTTATAACCAGTGTTGATGGTAACACGTTACGTTATCAGATTATTTCAAATAGCTAATAAAGTAATGCATGGCTTTTATATTTTTACAAAATAAATATTTTCTCATGTATTTCTGTCGGCGCT
>CM050422.1:323115-345615 GCA_027564155.1 Gymnocypris eckloni scoliostomus
AGAAGTGCTGCAGAGGCTGCTGGATAAATGAAAGAAGTTGTCTTCACTGACATGTGCATGAAAGTGTATTACCTACGGAGTACCTACTGTGTTCCATACCTCTCACGTATAAGTTAGCAGGGGACGAGTAGCGCACGCCTTGAGAGTTAGACGCCACGCACTCGTACTTCCCCTGATCGGTCTCCTCGCTGCGCTCAATCTGGAGCGCACCTGCACAGAGAGAGAGAGAGAGAGAGAGAGAGAGAGAGAGAGAGAGAGAGAGAGAGAGAGAGAGAGAGAGAGAGAGAGAGAGGAGAGAGAGAGAGAGAGAGAGAGAGAGAGAGAGAGAGAGAGAGAGAGAGAGAGAGAGAGAGAGAGCGAGAGTGACAGACAGAGAGAGAGAGAGAACGAGAGAGAGAGCGAGAGAGAGAGAGAGAGAGAGGGAGAGAGAGAGAGAGAGAGAGAGAGAGAGAGAGAGAGAGAGAGAGAGAGAGAGCCGGGCAGAGAAACAGACAGATCAGTCAGACAGACACAAGACAGAGGAGAAGAGGAGAAAAGAGAAGTAAAGGAAAGAGGAGAGAAAACAAACACAGCATTATATTTACAGTCACAGTGAGTCTCAAGATGCTTTACAAACAATAGGTTACTGTTCGCAACCCCGTTCTCTGAAACATCTCGTGTTCGAGATCCACCTGTGGGAAGGGCATCCGTACCGGAC
This sequence comes from Gymnocypris eckloni scoliostomus, assembly GCA_027564155.1. NCBI lineage: Eukaryota > Metazoa > Chordata > Actinopteri > Cypriniformes > Cyprinidae > Gymnocypris > Gymnocypris eckloni. The sequence goes on from CM050422.1 coordinate 323,813, forward strand.
CTCTGCAGAAGCGTACAGCCAAGGCCAGGTAAGGCCCCCCCCCCCTCCTCCTTACCTAAGAGCATATAAGGCCTGCACATGCAGCTATTCTCAAGTAAGTATATTCTCTTCTTGTGCAACAAGTGGGGCAAAGCTGGTGGATCTCTCCACTCAATGTTTCAGACAACCGGGGTTACGAACGGTAACCTATAGTTCTCTTTCATCATCCTGTGTTTGAGATCAACCTATGGGAGAGACATGGACAGCATCCCATAATCATACACCTGGCAAACCTGATGCACACAACTGTGTACATACAACAAGTACACTACACACATGTAATAAACCCAGCAACACCCAAATTAACACCCAGGCAGGATTGTAAACGCATGCTAGGTGACATGAATGCACAAGGCCTGTAAGACCATTCACCCTTAGTACCTACTACACTGTGTAAATAGGAAGGGAGAAAACAAGACAAGGAGTATTGAACACCCCACTCCTAAAACGGAATGTGCTACTGAGGTTTTGGTAACATCCAGTCGGTAGTAACGCATGGGGGGAAGCCCAGCTGACAGCGGACACTGCACCGAGCAAGGCCAAAGATGTGGATAAGCCCCTCGTAGAATGAGCTCTGATGTTCTCTGGGGCCTGCACTCCCTTCGATTCGTAGGCCAAAGATATAACTTCCACGAGCCAATGTGAGAGGCGTTGCTTAGATATGGGACTCTCCTTGTGAGGGTGCAGCCATGAAATAAAAAGCTGGTTGCTCTTCCGGAAAGCACTGGTCCTCCTGGTTTATATATGCCTGTAATGCACGAACAAGACTCTGATCCTCCGTAGAGGAAAAAGCAGAAAGCTCCAACACCTCTGATGTGAAATCAGGGAAGCATAAAAGCAGTGTTAGGCTTAAGAAAAACCTTATCTCCACTCAGAGAGAATTTAATGCACGAGGAATGAACCGAGAGTGCGTGTAGCTCACTGACACAAGCAAAGCCGTCTTACAGGACAGTAGCTTTAATGAAACACTTCCCAGGGGCTCAAAAGGTTTTGCAGGTTCCGTGCTGCGCAGGCGAACTGCTGCAGGCAGGTTAGATGTCCGTGGGGGGGGGGGACCTGGCACAACGCTGATTCCCGGGTGAGACATAATTTAAACGCCTCATCCTCTTTCGTCAGAGTCCGACTGTCCAAACTTTGAGTATCGGCCACTTGCAGCGACGTAGCTTCTTGGGGAGCGCCAGGCAGTGGCTACAGTTTTCGGGAGATTCCTGAGCATGTTTAAGACCTATGCAGACCACGCCGTACGGGTGCGAATCCCTGGCGGCGATAAGTGCACCACACACGGCCGGTCAGGCACACACCGGGGGGAGCAGCAGATTTGGAAAGAGCCATAGGAACGAGCAGAAATCCAAACGGTCGTGACAGAGGGAAAGAGCGCGACAGCCAATAGAAGTGCAGCGTGGGCGGCGTGCAGAACGACACAGCTGTGATGGAGAGCGAGACGATCGCGTACGGCGGAGGCTGATCAGAGCGATATATCCTCTTGAAGACAAAATTAAACTTCAAACGAGCTGAATTTAACGAGAGGTCGCGAGAAGCGAATGTCAACTGGACATTCTGGACCAAATGCTCTTAGGTAAGGGGGAGGGGCCTTACCTGACATTGGCTGCGTGCTTCTGTCTTGGTGCAATTGAGCTATCGGTAAGTCCCTCCCCTCGGACGCAGACTAGCCAATGGCAGTCGAGTATCAGCTGCACGGGGGCAGAACTCGGACATCTTCAGGTTTTAGCGCCGTAGAGAAACATTGGAGCATCCGAAGCTCGCGTCGGTTTTATAGGGTTTATGTTTCAAAAATGGAAAAGCGATGTGCGGGGGGTACTTGTAACACTGATTCCAGGTATCCTGAGAGGATGGCAATATAATTTATTGGTCTACATTTCAGTGCCTCTCCATATTAAACATGGTTAAATGTACATTCATTTAATCGTACCCTGTGTTGATCCAGCATGCGATTGTGATGACACTCAGGAATATTTAATTCCCATTTGGTGTCCAAAAGTGTGCAAAAACATCGTGAAACGAGGTTCTCACAATGTGTAAGCAACTGTTTGTTTGTCCAAGGGAGCAACAGTAACTTCGGAGGGCGGGGCTTACCAATAGCTCAATTGGATGCTTCTGCAGAGGTCAGGTACGGATGCCCTTCCCACAGGTGGATCTCGAACAGGAGAAGACGAAAGAGAACCTTCTTTATGTTCTACAGGCTCATCAGGTTCATATTTTACACGCGACACAAGCACATCCACCTCTGACTGGCTGTTAAGATGCGTTCACACCAGACGCGAATGAAGCGTTACGCGCAAATGATTTACATGTTAAGGCAATGCAAAGACGCGATAGACAATCCTGCGGCACTATTTGGGTGAATTACGCGTTTGGGGCGTTTGAGTTGAAAAATCTGAACTTTGGCGGATATTCGCGCCGCGTTAACCAATCAGGAGCTTGCTCTAGCAGTGACGTGATTACGATCGGAGGCAGAAAATCCGAAACAACAATGGAGGGCAAAATAATCGTCGCTGTATGTGGGTACCCGGAGCTGTACGATACTACTTCTACTTTTACAAAAACAGGAATAAAAAGGATCTTGCTTGGAAGAAAGTGAGTGAGGAGGTCGGACAATCTGTAGTGAATTTCACGCGCGAATGAAGCGAGTAAACTCAAAACGTTCAAGCATCCAACTACGCACGAATAGTGCGATTTATTCGCTTCATTTGCGTCTGGTGTGAACGCACTTTTAGGGATGGTAAGATTCAACGATTTGTCTCAGTTTCTCAAGCGCGCTCTTTCATCGCCGCTGCTGCTGCGTGAATATGATGTATCACAAAACTACAGAGACGAGTCCTGAGAGTCACATAGAATGTAGATAAACAAAGATCCCTACTGACTGGCATTTAGTTACATAGCTCTATTAAACAATGGACATGTAAAGTCTGATTTCCAAATACTTCTTTTGCTTTAAATAAAAGTTTGTAATGATGTGGGTCTCCTTGTAGCCGGTCAGTTTTGTTGAAAATGAAAGGGAAAATACTTCTGGTACCACCAAAGCAGCTTCTCAGCACACGACTGATCAGAGAACACGGGCAAAGATCTGTGCTGCATGTGGACGGATAAGATGGTGATGCAGAGATCGAGCAGTGAAATACAGAACCTCACACTGCCGTGATCAGAAGATGGAGGCCGGTGTTCGCCGGAGACTGACTCAGCGATCTGAGCGTGTGTGTTTTGTCATGTAAATGCGACCGCGGGCAGCCTGACGGCGTGTGAAATCACTGCGGCGGAATCAGCACCTGCAGACTGAGCTCAGGATTCACTGACGGCCCGTAAGCACAGTGTGTGTGTGAAGGACACAGTGACCTTCAGCGATGCTGGACTCCGACTGATGGACTAACAATGTATTTGTGTTTTATACTGTACGAAGTATCCCCGCAAGGTTAAATATTTCAGCGTTTACCTTCCTCTTGGGCACATTTGGCCTCACACACACACTCACTCACTCACTCACACACACACAACGCAGGCACACACACGCTCACAGACACGCAGACACGCCCGCCCGCCCGCACACACACACACACACTTACGCTCACACACACGCACACACACACACTTACGCTCACACTCACACACACGCTCACACACACACAGACACACACGCACACGCAAACACGCACACACACACACTCTCTCACATGCACGCACGCACGCACACACACACACAACACACACGCGTGTTCACCATTATTTCTGGAGCTGCAAACAGAAGCGTCACTGAATATGATCAGTGCAGGAGAACGAGGGAGAGACGAGGAGAGAAACAACAGATGAACATACGCAGACACCACAGAAGCACCGCAGAGAATCATGGGAACACGGAGCCAGTGACAAACGGAGATCAGGCAGCGGGAGACGAGGTGATGGAGGACATGTGGCAGATGAGTCTTTCAGTCTGATCTGTGTTTGTGCTCTTAACGAGCGATGAAGAAACAGCTGGAGATCTACACGAGGAGCACATGTCTCTCTCTCTAGAGCTGTCTGTCTGTGTCTCTCTCTCTCTCTCTAATGCGGTCTGTCTGTGTCTCTCTCTCTCTCTCTAGTGCTGTCTCTCTCTCTCTCTCTAGTGCTGTCTGTCTGTGTCTCTCTCTCTCTCTCTAGTACTGTCTCTCTCTCTCTCTCTCTCTCTCTAGTGCTGTCTGTCTGTGTGTCTCTCTCACTCACTCTCTCTCTCTCTCTCTCTCTCTAGTGCTGTCTGTCTGTGTCTCTCTCTCTCTAGTACTGTCTCTCTCTCTAATGCTGTCTGTCTGTGTCTCTCTCGCTCTCTCTCTAGTACTGTCTCTCTCTCTCTCTCTCTCTCTCTCTCTAGTTCTGTCTGTCAGCATTTGTGCGTGTGTGTGTGTGAGTGCGTGCGTGCGTGAGTGCGCGTGCGTGCGTGCGCATGTGTGTGTGGGTGCAAGAGAGTGTGAGTGTGTGTGTGTGAAACAGTTTGTGTGTGTGTGTGTGTGCGCGTGCAGGCATGCGTGTTTGTGCGTGTATGCATGTGTGCGTGCGTGTGTGTGGGTGCAAGAGAGTGTGTGTGTGGGTGCGTGTGTGCGGGCATGCATGTGTGTGTGTGTGTGTGTGTGTGTGAGTGCGTGCATGCGTGTGAGTGTGTGTGTGTGTGTGAAACAGTTTGTGTGTGTGTGTGAGTGCGTGCGTGTGAGTGTGTGTCTGCGTGTGTGTGTGTGTGTGTGTGTGTGTGCATCTGTTTTTGACTAATTAAGACCTGTTTCTGGAGTCTGCACTAAAACAAGTGTCTCCTGATGTCAGCAGTGTGTTTCGTTGGCGAGCTCAGCTTCACCTCTCATTAGGGAACAGGTGCAGGGAGCGAGATCAGGTTCGTTAGGAGGATCGGGGGGGACGAGGGGCATGTTTATCGCAGGATGACATGAGCGGAGCGCTAAACACATGCCCTCGACCCGCAGGAGTGGACGAGGAGAGTTTGGCTGCTCTAGAAAAAACAGATACTCACCAAAGACTCCTGAGAAAAACACACAATGAGAAAAAACACAACGAAAGCTTTGAGTACAACACAAATGATCCGCTCACACACCAGACTGATTATATATCAGCACTATATATAATCACATACATTAATAGATTCATGTATATATATATATACATAAGCGAGGGATAACGTACAGCCAGCAAACAAACGGTGTACGTGATCTCACGAATACTTACCAAATAAATCAACAAATGGAGATGAAATATTGATTTAAGCATAAATAATTTTACTGAAGTGATATGAGGGAAGTGCAACTAGCGCTGGAGGAATTCAACGAGCACTTATAGTTTATTATTCATAAATCTGAATCAATCACAGCTTCAGAAACACCTGTATATATTCAGAAATAGTGTATCCAGTCATTACGTCTATACTCTTCATCTCAATATCAGCATTAGATTCAAACCCTGGATTAAAAACAACACCATCGGTCATTTTCACATATTCACTAAAACATCATCCAAAATTTGAACAATCGCAGGAACTAAAGAGCCTTTAAGACATGCTTCTTTGGGGCGTTAAATACCAGTAATTTAACGAGCGCACACGTTAGTAAATATCGTCAAGAGATTAATTTGAATAATCTCCTACCATAAATGTTGCGTCTGAAAGAGAAACTCCTACAAATGCATATTCAATAATATCAGGTGCAAAAATAAGGTAATTCTTCACTGCCCGTTGTTAATACTCAGCTCTTAGTGTCTGTGTCTTGTTTTCTACATTCTTGAATCAAGATGCATTTACTTGACAAGCAAAATGACTTAAAGGGGTCATATAACGCCCATTTTCCACAAGTGGATATTATTATTTAGGGTCTTAATGAAAATTCTGTAACATCGTTTGGTTAACGTTTCAATGGTGGTGTAAAAAACATTTTATTATCCAGTCAAAAACAGCTGTTTTCAGAGAAAGCCGTATTGTGTGCTTCTCCTTTAAATGTTAATGAGCTCTGCTGACTCCGCCCCCTCTCTTCCGAGCCAGCGCTCTCTGAGGGACTTTTTACTTTATCATGAAACTTGGTAATTAGCACATTATTAGGAAAGGTGATTTAAAACCTTGTACTCACTTCTTCTGTAGATGAAGCCGGATCACGAATGATTCGCGCGAACATAAACGCATTTATGTAGATTGAGGGCGCATTAAAATAATCCTCTTCAGGGGCTCAGACAACGACTGCTATGTTCATTATTACATCCACCAACAATCCCTCAGGAGTCGTTCTGGTCTACGGCGGTGGGACGGGTCTGAGGTAACACACCAGTGCAAACGCTCCTGTCAATCAAACTATTGTGGGCGGGGCCTCCGGCCGTGTGACGTCACACTGACATCGGCTCGATTTGAGAAAGAGATAACGATTTTAGTAGATTCAAAATAAAACACTGGGTGTATTTTCATCATTATAGGGTGGTTGTGTACACACGTCTCAGTTCAGACAACTTTAGGATATTAAATAAATGAATGTTAGTTTTTTTGTTGAAACAAGCTAAAATATAACAAGACACAAATACTAAGAAAGTGCAGTGTAAATCCTAACAGTATTATTTTAACACCAGAAGACGGGAATCCGTCCCCAAGTCTCTGTGGATATAATCTGAGCTAGTCTCTGAATCCGTACCTGAGCGCAGCTGCTTGATCCGCCCTTGGCTGAGCGCCGGCTCCACGGGAAGAAAGTCCTTGAACCAGGAGATCTCTGGGTCGGGGATCCCGCTGGCGGCACACAGCATGGTCGCGGTCCGGGTTCGCTCCACCACCTTCAGCTGAGGACCCATGTCGATGCTGGGGAAGCCGAAGGGCAGCAGGTCCTCTGCAGAAGAGCGGAGAAAGAGATCCATCAAACACTGCAACACACAGCTCAGGAGCGTTTCTATCCGCTTCCCCATCAGAACATTAGAAAAACTAAACCGCCACACATGCTGTAAGTCATTACTGTATAACAGTTTCACGCAATTCATGTTAAAATATTAGAATTATAGAACAATATACATAATACATATAATACCGGTGCACTTATCTGTACACAGTCAATGCAATTATTAATAACCTAATCTAAAACGTGATTTAGCCAAAACAACAACAATAACGTTACCCCTTTAATATGTCTTGCATGCAAAGGTTCTGATAATCAATATTCTCGGGTCTGAATAAATATGGCAATATTGATGAACTTGCTGTTTTGGCAAGGGGCGGGGCATTACTGAAACACCTCACCCATCACAACGCTCTGGGACAGCTAACCAATCACAACACATTCAGTTTACATTTACATTTAGTCATTTAGCAGACGCTTTTATCCAAAGCGACTTACAATTGGGAGTACATAAAGCGGTTTACATAAAAGTTTCTGGGAAGGCGGGCCTTCATCAAACCCGGAGCTAATAGGGTCGTTTGTGTCAGGCTGGGGAGAGAGGTATTATAATAATGTAAATAATGTGAAAAATAATGCATTTTCTGAACCACGAGCATGAGAGCTCATCAGCGCCTTAAAGGCAGCTGATTAAAAACTCTTTCTCGCATCTGTTCACATTAGCGGCCCACTTACGAGGGAGTGTAGATGAAACGATATTGACACTGCGGCACCCACCCACTTCCAGTATATCACTTTCAGTGGGCGGCATTCATTACGCTGATATAAATACAGCAGTCGTCTCCTCCGGACCCACTATCAGAGGTGAACGAGCACACACACGCCTGGTGCTGGATTGGAGAAGTTCACCGTGTAATTATGTCCCTGCATAATCACTGCGCACGCGTTCACCTAACCATCAATTACACGTTACACAGCTCACCAGCTACACTCATTATATGTTTACTTTAATTAGAGAGGCAGCAGAGATGAGGAGGTTACAGTAAACACAGGCACCAAGGGCATCATTTGCTCATTTAGGGGTGTGTGTGTGTGTGTGTGTGTGTGTGTGTGTGTGTGTTTGTGTCTCTCACGCACGCACGCATGCACGCACACTCACTCACACACACACACTCTCTCTGTCTCTCTCTCTCTCTCTCTCACACACACACAGATGCTCATGAATGTGACGCTGGTGTTGCAGCAGGTGCGGCCTGATTAAAGCTGCATAATAATGTTGTATGGTGGATGGAGGGGCGACCAGTAAAAGCATGACTGACCCACTGGTGTGTGTGTGTGTGTGTGTGTGTGTGTGTGTGTGACTCAGGGGACTCCGGGCCAGGCGCGTCTGAACGAGAGCAATGGGACAGATTCGACACAGCTGTGTCTCAGACGAGCAGATAGTGGTGAACAGAAACAGAAAACAGAAATGGTGTCGGTCAGCGGTTTGTGGAGCAGAAGAGGAATGAGGAAGAGATACAGACAAACCATAATACGCTTTATAAGCTGATACTGAAACCAACCTGCAGGAGAGACAACTGACCACACACACACACACACACACACACACACACACACACGCACGCAAACCAGTGGGCCAGCTGATTTCATCCCGCCGTGCATCACATCTCTAACACAATCTGCATGCTTAATGATTTGTAAAATGCTCTGGAAATTGTTCGTCACTGTGTGTGTGTGTGTGTGTGTGAGAGTGTGTCTGTGCGCCAGTAAGTGTGTGTGTGTGCGCGAGTAAGTGTGTGTGTGCGAGTGTTTGTGTGTATGTGTGTGTGTGTGTGTGTGCGCCAGTAAGTGTGTGTGTGTGTGTGTATCTGTGTGCGAGTAATTGTGTGTGTGCGTGTGTGTGTGAGTAAGTGAGTGTGTGTGTGTTTGCAGGCGCAGGGTCACAGCAGTGCGACGCCGCTCAATAAATAAACTGTGACTGTCACTGTATCACGCTTCATTACCAGACCGACTCATGAATATAATCCATGGGGGTGGGGTTCGTTCACGACACGTGACGCATCAGAATCCACTGCTTTTCTCTCTTACAGTGTTTTTAATGAAATCAGAAACCGAGTCAGAGGCTGATTATTGGTGTCTGGTTTTGCAGATGTGGAGTGTTTCTGCTGTTTGAGCGACAGCTTTCAGAAACTGTGCGACGAGGAAAGATTCAGTGTGTAGCCGAGCAATCAGGAACCAAAGACGTGTTTCTACACCACTCTGTAGCCATGTGCCAAGCGTCTGGATTACAGACAGACAGCATGTGTTGGGCCCCGGGGCCTTTGTGACACGGCCAGCCAATCAAAACAAGCCCGGCGGCAGCCAATGAAGCACCAACACAAAGAGCAACGCCGTCTCTTCTGCTCGAGTCGACCACATCGTGCTCAACACATGCACTGTACCTGTTTCAAATCAACATTATGAGTTATGAGCACAAACACACACGTCAATAATCATATCTTACTCGTTTTAACCACAAACTTGCTTATTTTAATGCATTGTTTAGTAAACAATACTTAATATTATAAGTCATTGTGCATCTCCAGGTAATGTATATCTTGTAGAGGTCTGCTACCCGACCCGAACCCGCGGGTCCCGAAATACTTTCGGGTATCGGGTCGGGTTTCGGGTTAATGTTTAATGGATAGCTTCGGGCTCGGGTCGGGTTTGTAGCTAAACCAAAACTATAAGCAGAGGCTTCGCTGCTTTCATAGACGCACACACATTGCACACAGATATCAGAGATCGCGCACAAACAACACGGAAACTTTTATTAGTAAAATAGCTTCGACAGGCTACTGACTCGCAAGTCACAACATTATATTTATCTGCAATGAGGCGGCAAAATCGCTGTTTTTGAAGTAACTAAGCCTCATTGCTTGTAGAGAGAGACGCGCAGACGCAGGTTCACACGCACGCGCAACATTCATACCCCCCTCTCTCTCGGTCTCTCTCTCGCGCTCGCGCTCTCTCTCTCTCTCTCTCTCTCTCTCTCTCGGTCTCTCTCGCTCTCTCTCTCTCTCTCTCTCTCTCTCTCTCTCGGTCTCTCTCTCGCGCTCGCGCTCTCTCGGTCTCTCTCTCTCTCTCTCTCTCTCTCTCTCTCTCGGTCTCTCTCTCTCTCGGTCTCTCTCTCTCTCTCTCTCTCTCTCTCTCTCTCTCGCTAATTCAAATAAATGATTAATGCATTCAAATAAATACAATCTTATTTAAGATCTTATGTCTGATTTAAAGTAGACAGAATGCTAACGAGCCTTAACTGACAAAAAATGACCATAATTTGCACGGTGGAAGAATTATCTTCTTGTCCATACAAAATTCATAAACTCGGCAGAATGTATGCGACTGCACAGCACAAACCTTCATAACTGGTAAATGTTTGTGAAATGGCAGAGCCTTGATTAATCTGTTTCTTTGCATGCAATCGTGAAATGCAGGCTTTTTCCTTTTTTTTTTTTTTGTTGGCTATTCGTTGGGGGATTTCGGGTCGGGTTCGGGCTCTAAATTTAACTGTGCCGCTCGGGTCGGGTCGGGTTGGGTCAGACAATCTCGGGTACGGGCCGGATTCGGGCTTCAGTTTTGAGCCCGTGCAGACCTCTAATATCTTGATTTACGAGTGTTTAGATGTTCTGGAAAACAAAACAAACACATATACAGTACACTTTTTATGATGATTATGATGATAGTATATCTCACCTCTGATGATGGACAGTTTGGAGGTCACCGCGACTTCACCTTCTGTGTTTCTGGCGACGCATTCGTAAGCGTTCTCGTCGCGCGGCGCTCTGAGTGGCTGGATACGCAGCACTGCTCCCGCCCCTTCATCAAACTCTATGGTCTGGACCAATGAGAGAGCGGAAATGAGCAGACTTCCACCAATCACAGCAGGTCACAGTTATCAGATCAGCAAAGTGAAATAATAACTCATTATGACCAACACATGTAAATAAATGACTGAACTGATCGAATATGGAGACCTTTAAGAGTTTATAAGTGCAGTATTTACGGTCTGATCGGTTAATTTGGGCTCACAGAACACACACTAATTTCCGCCGCAAACAGAGGCGACACGCTTTAGCAGAAACACAGCCTTTCTTCTGCTGATTAAGTGACTGTACAGGAATAAAGCTTCTGCGTGGCTCATTAGCATCTCATTTGCATGTTAATTTGCATATTCATGAGAACAGATAAGTTCAATCCCCTCCTGTTTGGTCACAAAAGTGCAGAATAAAGACTCTCCATCACCAGCTGTGAGGACGCAGGTGCGCACACATACACACACACACACACACAGAGAGAGAGACACTCTCTCTCTCTCTCTCTCTCTCTCTCTCTCTCTCTCTCTCTCTCTCTCTAGGAAAGGAATATCAATTTACATCTCCAAACATTCATTTGGCCATAAATTGTAATAATCGAGTGAGATTTCTGTGCTGCACAGAGAGACGTGATCTGATCATCCGCAGTGTCTGGAATGAGATGAAGATACTGAGACTAAATCCAGAAGAACCGACGCTTCAAGAAAGCTCCCGAGAAACTGCTCAAAACATGCTTTAAACACAAAGATTTAACAGCAAATATTGATTTAGTTTAATTCATAGAAGTTAATAGATCACGAAAATCTATTGTTGACAGCATTGTACAGCGCTGTAGGAGCTTTCCCGAAGCGTCGGCTCTTCTGGATTCAGTCTCAGCGTGTTCTACTAGTGCTCTAATAATTTTGGATGTATATATATATATATTTATTTGAAGAGCTCTTTTCCAAAACGCTATAAATCCATTTTAATAGTTTTCATGAAAATGACATTTTTTTACCTAGACCCATACATTTTGTTAATATTCAATTTATCCTGTTAAAATGGTCTGTTGGCTCAGTCTGAACATGTTAAACAATGATTGTTAAATGAAACAACAATATTGTCGATTATAAATGCAAAGTTTTTAAATCCATCCTTTTTTTTTAATGTTGGTTTATGTCTTTAAAAAAAAAGAGAACATGCAACATATGACATCAGGGACTCGTACTATAAACCGGTCACACCAGCCTTGTGTTGATGTAACCCCCCCGGGTCCGCACCATCACACCGAGCGGGTCTCGAACCTGGGTCTCCGGTGCGGGAGGCGGGCGCTCTAACAAGGAACGCCAAAGGCTACAGCCTCTAGCGTCAATCGGTTAAACACCACCTTTTATTTTTTGTGATTTTCTTTGTCCAGTCTGCGTTTTCTACCCCAGGTGTAGGTCTCACTGGCTCATCCAGGCCATCAAAAGTGTTATTAGAGTTTAAAGCACTCATTTTGAAGACTGAGCACAAACAAACGCTTCAAAGCGTCGTCATGTTGGATTGCATCGAACGCATTCTGATTGGTCGAGAGGATATATCGCATTTAGGCTAAAAACAGGTTCGGCGCTTATAGCGGTTTGGAAAAGAACTGCATCTTGCAGTACATTTTAAACAAGGAAATCTAGCGATTTGGCATGAAACATTGATGGAGCAGTGAATAGGTTCAGTACACTGCAAAATGGCATGACGAACTCATTTTTAAAATTTGGCGTTTATCGCGTTTTGGAAAAGAGCTCTTCATTTATTCATGCTTGTCATGACTGGCTGATTCACTCGTGATCGGTTTGCCTTGCTGCTGTGTGTCTCTCACCTCGATCCTCTGTGAATTCACTTTCTTGCCCTTTTTGTTCCAGAACACCTGAGGCTTGGGGTCTCCTGCGGCCTGACACACGAACGACACGACTCCGCCGGACACGCCGATCTGATCCGTGGGAATCTTCGTGAACCTCGGCGCCACTGCAAGAGAAACACAAGCACCTGACGTCACCATCATCAGCTACTCATCATTCACAGAGCTGCTGCTCGCTCTCACTGGCCTCGTGTGTTGTGTAAAGTGCAATACAAATAAACATTGGATGCACTGGATGAAATTGAGGATTGGGGGAGTTGATCAAGTCACCTTCATTTGGACAGAAACGCTGATCGTGTCAAAGCAGCTTCACAAACAGCAGAAGCGAATGGAAACTCAGCTCAAGCTGACGTCAGGACTTTCTCTTACAGCACGACTGCATAGTCAACATTTTTAAATACTCTGCAGGAATTTATAACCTTGTGTGAAATCTGGTTGTGTACCACCAATGTCATAATTAAAGGGGCCAAATTTCCCTTGATCTTTTGCCATATAAGAGATCATTGTACTATAAAAACATCCTGTAAGTTTCAGAACTCAAATCTTTCTCGTTAGTCAAAAAACTGATTATATCGAAGGCAGTCTACAAAAACCACAGCTTGTGGAATGTTCTACTCTATGATGTAATAGTGTGGATAAGCCCCGCCTCCACAGAAGATCATCAAAGCCTGCTTCTACAGTGCGGTCTGCTTAGCCCCGCCCACTGATTCTACATCTCCGACTGTTTAGCCCCGCCCACCGATTCTCCATCGCTAGCTGTTTAGCCCCGCCCACCGATTCTACATCACCGCCTGTTTTGCCCCAACCACCGATTTGACATCGCTACCTGTTTAGCCCCGCCCACTGATTCTACATCTCCGACTGTTTAGCCCCGCCCACCGATTCTCCATCGCTACCTGTTTAGCCCCGCCCGCTGAGTTTACATCGCCGCCTGTTTAGCCCCGCCCACCAATTTTACATCACCGCCTGTTTATCCTTGCCGGAATAACGGCATTATATCAGTCAGCCGCTCCTAAAATTACATTAAATTGTTAGATGTCATGATATCTAACCAAAAACACCAGCCTGGTTCCAACAGGCCACTAAACACTCGATCATGAACACGAGAAGATGAGATTCTGCTGCCCAATACACACGCACACACACACACACACACACACACACACACACACTGGCCGTAGTCATAGATACGGCACTCAGAGCACAGGATCATCACGGCGGTGTCCTGTTGCCATAGCGGCAAGTTACAGCTGATCCCGTGACATTCATCTATAAACCCTCCACTGATCTGTAGGTGAGACACGCAAACACACACACACGAGAGGACACTAGTGTGTGAGTGTGTGTGTGTGTTATTTTATTTCCACTTGTTTAACACTTTAATGTATACAGCTTTCACTATTATTATTGATTCTTGTATGCTGTACATCATCTCTCTTGTATGGAGGGCTGAGGTGATCTGCCACTGAAGCACAATAAACAGAAAACAAACTGAACGAGCTGTGGGGCGTCTCCTGCTCTCACGCACACACACACACACACACACACACACACACACACACACACACACACACACACACACACACAGAAGACACCAATCTTTCTATTTTAATAATTCATTGCAGTAAAACAGCATCAGCCTCTGCTTAGTTTCCATGACGACATCCCATCACAAAGGACATGCATTGTTACCATACCAACAACAGCGCGTTGGAGCTCATGGAGACCTACACAAGGAGTCGCAGGAGTTCTGCAGGAAGATGAAGAGCAGCAGCAGCGAGGAGCGGAGCGGACCTCTGCCCCAGACAGCCATGACCCTCGACGACTGACACACTGCAGAGAGAGAGAGAGCTCAGCAGCAGAAAACGCACACACGCACACTCACAGAGAGAGAGAGCCACACACACACACACACACACACACACACACACAGACACACGCACACACTCTCACTCACACACACACACACACACGCGCACGCTCGCTCACACACACACACACACACACTCACTCACTCATACACACACACAACTGACAGAAACACACTAGAAGTAATCTTACATTAATATATGATGTAAAACATAACAAAAATACAATGTGTATGCAAAATGATTTATGGCACAAGACTTGATGAAGCCACGTTGTCATCATCGCTGCATGTGTTTCTGCTCTCGTGAAGACGTGGTTCATTACGCCGATTATACACCGGATGCTTAATACAGTCCATGTTTCTCTGGTCTGGACTCAAACAGACGTTGCTCTCGCAGAGATGGATTTATTTCCGAGAGAGCACATTAATTATTGAAAAGCTTCCAGGCATTGTGCGCTTTACTCTCGGACCTTATGTTAAGTGCAGTTTGGACCGTCGTCTTCCAGGAGTTTCTCTGCACCGATCCCACACAGGCCAATATTTACTCTGAAAAATAGATGATTCCCATCCAGGGCTGCGTGCAGGTGTGTGGCGATCCGATATCAATCGCTCCACATCTGCTTTTCACACTCGTACAATGATGAGCGCCAGAGATTTGAGACCCTATAAAAAAGCAGGAGAGATGAGGAGCGAGTTTGTCCTCATCATCAGAGCACCGAGTGAAACAGAGTCTCAGTAATCTCCTCTAGTGGGTTATCGGTGCGTCCAGACATTGGCTCAGGTCACAACTTGCTTACGTGCCGCCAGATGTTGAGTCGCTCTACAAACACAGTTCAACACGGGATCATCAAACAGCAGCTAAAGACCCACATGAGCAAATGCTGGCAGAACGAGCTGCACTTTAACTGTGCACTGCACCATTACTTCCACACAGAACGAGATCTCTTCTCAGTGGTGCCGCTACACGCATGCTGATGTGCAGCTAACATGCAGATGGCATCGGCGCTGTCGGGTCATCAAAGGTAAAGTGAAAGACAAACATGCTTCTTATTTCCCTCGCTCGAGGAGACGACTGAGGAGGAGCTGGACTTTGCTGTCAGGCCCGTCAAAGTTCAATCAAGACACCTTCACGGATCCACGACACGCTCGAGAAGAGACGACACGTCCAAAAAAAAAGGAACTGAAGGCATTTGAACACACATAAACACACACACACACACACACACTCACTCACTCACTCACTCACTCACGCACACACAGGCACACACATATGTACACAGACACACACACACACACACATATATACACACACACACACACACACACACACACACACACACACAGATGACAGATACTCACCGCACTTGTTTCTCTTTTTTTCTAGATGTGCTTGAGCTTCATGTCCTGGTTTTCATAATCCTCAGCGGTCTGATCCGGTATTCCTACAATCAGACACGACATGGCAGATTTAAATGCACAAATATTATATAACATACAGGAAAGATTGTCTAATAAAGCGGTGAGCCGGGAGAGGCCGTGCCGTACACTGATTTAGCAAGAGATACGATCTCAGATTCAGACTCTGCTGTTTGATTTCTGAAGAGTCCAACACTGTGAGGCTTTGCCAACATCACAAACACCGTCTGATCTACACAAACACCGTCTGATCTACACAAACACCGTCTGATCTACACCGTCTGATTTACGCAAACACCATCTGACTTACACAAACACCGTCTGATTTACACAAACACGATCTGATTTACACAAACACGATCTGATCTACACAAACACCGTCTGATTTACACCATCTGATTTACACAAACACCATCTGACTTACACAAACACCGTCTGATTTACACAAACACGATCTGATTTACACAAACACGATCTGATCTACACAAACACCGTCTGATTTACACAAACACCATCTGATTTACACAAACACGATCTGATCTACACAAACACCGTCTGATCTACACAAACACGATCTGATTTACACAAACACCGTCTGATTTACACAAACACCATCTGATTTACACAAACACCATCTGATTTACACAAACACCGTCTGATTTACATAAACACTGTCTGATTTACACAAACACCATCTGATTTACACAAACACCATCTGATCTACACAAACACCGTCTGATCTACACAAACACCGTCTGATTTACACAAACACCGTCTGATTTACATAAACACCGTCTGATTTACACAAACACCATCTGATTTACACAAACACGATCTGATTTACACAAACACGATCTGATCTACACAAACACGATCTGATTTACACAAACACGATCTGATCTACACAAACACGATCTGATCTACACAAACACGATCTGATTTACACAAACACGATCTGATCTACACAAACACCGTCTGATTTACACAAACACCATCTGATTTACACAAACACCACACCGTCTGATTTACACAAACACCGTCTGATTTACACAAACACCATCTGATTTACACAAACACCATCTGATTTACACAAACACCATCTGATTTACACAAACACCGTCTGATTACAAACACCATCTGATTTACACAAACACCATCTGATTTACACAAACGCCATCTGATTTACACAAACACCATCTGATTTACACAAACGCCATCTGATTTACACAAACGCCATCTGATTTACACAAACACCGTCTGATCTTCACAAACACCGTCTGATTTACATAAACACCGTCTGATTTACACAAACACCGTCTGATTTACACAAACACGTCTGATTTACACAAACGCCATCTGATTTACACAAACACCGTCTGATTTACACAAACGCACTTAACATTTTTCCTTTATAACCAGAAGTGATGCTACCCAGCTTTATATCAAGCTGCTTTGACACAATTTGCATCGATAAAAGCGCTATACAAATAATAGTGACTTGACTTGATGAAGCAATTAGAATTAAACCAGAAAGATGAATTAAGTTCATGCAGCGCTGTCTGTCTGTCGATCAGAGACTAACAGCAGCATCTGAGCCGTCTGACTGCATTCTCTCTCTCTGTATCTGAAGCTGTTATTTATCTTTGGTGCATCGAGGCGTATCTGGTCTTACTGTTGCCTAGTCAACCACCTCTGCCCATCTCTCTCGCTCTCATCACGGTCTCTCTGTCTCTCTCTCTCATCTCTCTCTCTCTCTCATCCTCTCTGCCCATCTCTCTCTCTCATCATTGTTTCTCTGTCTCTCTCATCACTGTCTCTCTCTCATCCCTCTCTCTCCGTCTCTCTCTCTCTCATCACTGCTGGCTGTGTTTGCGGATCCACGGATAACCAGCGGCCGCTGGGAATATGGTTTCCATGGCAACCATTGAAACCAGCCAGCAGATGAGATTGGAGTCATGTGACCCTGAGGTCAAACGAAGGCTCACTGATGCCATTCATTACCTGATGCATTACAGCTTAAACTGCAACGACATGCAAAACTCAAAAGAATACATAGAAATTGTTTTGAAAAGTGCAGGTCAGCGCTGAGGCTTAACCAGAGAAGCAGGTCAAGAGATCAGTGTAACATACGCTCACATGAACACAGAGATAAACACGTATTATAACAGCTCTAGACATCGAAACACTTCTTGTATTGGCTAGAAACATTGATAGATTCATTAATTTAAATAGTTATTTATTGCAGTGTAAATGACACTCCAGTGAATGAATCCCGTGTGCTTCGTGGCGTTTGATTATGTGCTCTAATGAGTTATGTACTGGCTCGTTAGTATAACCCACTAGACTAGCCATCTCTGAACGCGTGATGGTTTGACCACAAGCTCACATCAGACTGTGTACAATGGGAACGACTCGGCTCTAAAGCCGTCGTCTGCGCTGATTAGCCGTCTTACGGCGCGGGAACGAGCCTCCAGCTGTCGCGGGTCAGAACATCTGCAGAAGGACAGGCCGCGGGTCAAAGACCGGCAAAAGACGGGCGTTGGGTTAGCCGCTTACGGAGGGTGGCGGCAGCAGATGGATGTTAAATGAAGCTTGTGTGTGAAAACCACACTAATGCTTAACAGCTGACCCGCTCCAGTTCTTCTACAAACACGCTGCAGCCTCGACCCGGAAGCACAGCGTCTGTCGCGAGCGTTCACACATTGGGCTTCATCAAACACGGTGTCTGCGTCTCAATATATGACCTGCTCCGAGTCGCTTCAGCAGCTGTACTTTACACTGATCTTCAGCACAAACCGACAACATCAAATTATGACAGAAATATATTACTGCTGTAAAACATAACGCTGCTTCACGATGCCATAGAAGAACTTTTTGGACTGAACGGTTCCATACAGAACCTTTAACCTAGGGGTGGGCGATATGGAAAAAATATGACATCACGATTTATTTTTAGAAATCATGATTTTATCACGATTCTTTGTCATGTTGGTTTTACTAGTTTGCAAGTTGTCTGAGCAGTAATCCTATTATAAAGCAGGTATTTAGACCAAAGGGTCATTATTTTATCTTTCTTATTAAAAATAAGAAAAATATACATTACTAATATACAAACAGTGGTATATTTCCAGGTACAATAGATGTATTTAGCAGACCATTCAATAAACTGATTGAACAAAAGTAAAATTAAACACTATATAGACTGATTCTTAAAGCATCAGTAATAAAGTTTTCAGTCAAGAATAGTGAGAGATTTATGAACGTTAAAAGTTCACCCAAAAATATGAATTGTGCCATTTGTCTGTCGATTCTGTCATGGTGTTTTATAGAGATCGACCGATATTTTTCCCGATATTTAAGCATTTTACCATAATCGGTTATCAGTTTTGAACTTTAAATTTTACATGAAAATATTAATTTTCAACAGTTTTTTGTTGTTGTTAAGATGACTGAAAGGAGGAAAAACCAAAGTGAAGAATGGACTTCACGTACTTTATAACAGTAAATAAATATCGGTTCTGCATAACGGTTATCAGGTACATAAACATACAAATAATCAATATCGGTCGATCACTAGTGTTTTATGTTTATACCATCATTTACTCAATAGTTGTTTTAAACCGAAGCGTGTTTCTTTCTTCTGCTGAACGTAAATATGCTATTTTGAGGAAAACCAAACCGTTGCTGATCCTCGGTGACTTCCAGATCTAACCCTTCTATCAAAGTCAATGTGGACCAGCAGCTGTGTGGTTACACACGCTCTTCAAAATATCTTATTTTGTGTTCAGCACGAGAAGAAATTCATACAGGTCAGGGACAACATGAGAGTGAGTAAATAATGAGTGTAGGGTGAACTATGCCTTTAATGACAGTCGGCTGCATGTACTGTCCCTTTAAGGTTCAAGGTTCAAGGTTCTTTATTATTTGTCACATACACAATCATACAGGGTATAATCAGTAGTGAAATGTAGGTCGGGACAGGTCCGCTCAATGGAAAGTGCAAAAAAAATAAAATAATAATAATAAAATAGAAAATAAAAATAACATAAGCAATAAAACAATGAAACATAACACAAGAGAATATATATATATAAATATAGGTGAGAATGAAAAAGGGAACAAATAATAAAATAAAATGAGTAAGATGTGCAATGAGATAAAATGTGCAATACAGTATACTGTGGATAATAAATATTAATAAAAACACGGATGTGCAAGAGAATGTGCAAACAGGTTGTACCGGGTATGTACACATAGCAGCAGTGTGGATGATGGAGAATAATGGATGTGTTTACAGTTTATTAAATTGAGTCCTGTGGATGTGATGATGTTATGAGACTGAGTTTAGGAGCCTGATGGCCTTAAGAGCTGCACGCATCTAATACACAGCCACGCCTCGGCTGTTTACTTTCATTTTAGACACAACTAACTGAGTCTATATGTAAACCTTGTGTGCTTTCACCGTATTAGCTTAGTTCAGTAATCAGGCACTGTTTGACAGGGTTTTAGTGCGTGCTTGGTGTATGCGCTCAGAAAAAGCGCAATGAAACGTGTAACCGGCAAGGCTTGTATGCACATAATGCACTTCTGTGATCGCTAATAAGTGCAGAGTCCTGTCTACCGCTGTATGTGGTGTTGCACACTATATAGAGACGGAGGCACCAGAACTGTGCTGTAGCACGGTACTAGCATATTTCTTCAAAAGCAGATCGTGGAGACATTTTTATCGTCCACAATAAAAAACCGTCGTATCGCACTCCCTAACTTTAACCCATCAGAAAGAGCTTTGTGTCGAATGAAGGTTCTTCAGATTATAAAGAGACGGTTCTTTAAAGACTCGTTCTTCTACGCATCGCTGTGGAACCTTATGTATACAAAAATATAATATATTAATGATACTAATATTATTAAGCAATTACAGACCCAATATATTTTGGGCAATGATCTGTTGTAAATTAAAACGGTTAAATTATCATATGAAGCATGATTAAATAGTTTAATTAATTCATTTCATTAGATGCTAAATTTGTAGAAAATCATATAAAACTGAATCCAGAAAAAAAATATATATAAAACAGAATTTAGCGAAACATAAAATTGATTTAATAAGGCACTAAATGAAAATGTATTCATAGGAAAAATTACTAATATAAAAAAGCATTTAAATAATTGAACAAAAAGTCCAGAAAAAGTGTAAAATGTTTGTAGACTTTAAACGCCGTCCTTCTATCAGCACACTGAAGAAATTAATCATTTAAAGGCATTCATTTATGTTAGCTACATTTATAATAAACACATTTAGTTGACTAGCAATACATTGTGTGGGTCAAAATAAATTTTTCATTCATGCCAAAAATCATTAGGATATTAAGATCATGTTCCATGATGTAAATATATCAGAACTTAACTATTGATTAGTAATATGCATTGCTAAGTACAACTTTAAAGATTATTTTCTCAATATGTTTTGCACCAGATTTTAAAATATTGTCCAAACCATACATCAATGGAAATATTATTATTCATCTTTCAGATGATGCATAACTCTGAATTTCTCAATATTGACCGTTATGACTGGTTTTGTGCTCCAGGGTCATATATATATATATATGTATATATAGTGCAAATAAATCAGAAATGTAATATGCAGCTATTCATGAATACGCTTCGAATATTTAATTTCAGCAAACGTCAGATCCAGGGACGGTTTGACCCTCAGTAGAAGCGGTTCTTCTGACCCCTGATCACGAGATCTTTCTCCAGCGCTCGCTAACTCTCAAACCAGCAGAAGCCCCCCCCGTCCTTCATGCTAACATCAATCGGAGCGCTTCCGAGGGAGTACAGCTCTTCTCTGGGACTCCTGGAGCAGTGTTTGGCGTGTGGAGCGTGGCGTCATGCTGCAGACGTGGACA
>CM050422.1:350615-375615 GCA_027564155.1 Gymnocypris eckloni scoliostomus
TTTGGGCATTTTTCCATCACACACCATCATAGCTTCCTTTAAACCAGTACAATTCACATTATAACCATTAAACCATTACATGTCTATGGTCTTTCAAGGAGGGTGAATAAAGAGCATTTAAGGGATTTCATTTATAAACACATCAGGTCTGTCTGGAAATCCATCCCATGGCGAAGCAGTGTTGTGACATTACAATTAAAACAGTAGAATTTACTTTATTTAGTTAGTAATTTGCCTAGCTAGCAAATTTCACAAAGAATTGCAAAGAAATGCAAGAAACACATTGATTTATATGTGATCCTGGAGCACAAAACCAGTCATAAGGGTACATTTTATGAAATTAAGATGTGTGCATCATCTGAAAGATTAATAATATTTCCATTGATGTATGGTTTGGACAATATCTGAAAATCGTGCAAAAACATAAATATTGAGAAAATCATCTTTAAAGTTGTTCTTAGCAATGCATATTATTAATCAATAATTAAGTTTTGATATATTTACGGTACAAAATATCTTCATGGAACATGATCTTAATATCTAATGATTTTTGGCATTAAATATAATGTATAATTTTGAGTCATACAATGTATTGTTGGTTATTGCTACAAATATACCTGCGCTGCTTATGACTGCTTCTTTAATCCAGG
Organism: Gymnocypris eckloni scoliostomus; assembly: GCA_027564155.1. Classification (NCBI taxonomy): domain Eukaryota; kingdom Metazoa; phylum Chordata; class Actinopteri; order Cypriniformes; family Cyprinidae; genus Gymnocypris; species Gymnocypris eckloni. The sequence goes on from CM050422.1 coordinate 351,266, forward strand.
GTCAGATGGGGATTTTTTTTAAAGTAGAAAGACTGAAGTTGTATTTAATTGTAAAATGTACTCCGATCACTTTTATTTTACTTTAAAACATCAGTTTTACAGCTTTACACGAAGAACATCCCAAACTTTCAGCTGGAAACACATTATAAAGATACAAGCTGTGCTTCCCATCCAGAGCTGTCTGTGTGTGTGTGTGTGTGTGTGTGTGTGTGTGTGTGTGTGTGTGTGTGTGTGTGTGTGAGAGAGAGAGAGCATGCGCGCGCATGTGTGAGTGTGTGTGAGAGTGTGTGTGAGAGTGTGTGAGTGGTGTTTACGAGTTGGGTGGGGGTGTGTGCGTGTGTGTGTTATGTGATGAGAAAGTGCACCTGTGTGAGCAGTTCTGCAAGACAAGAACGAGAGAACACAAAGGAAGATATTCTGAAGAATGTAAGAAACAAAACAGTATTTTTCTCCTACAGTGGAAGTCAACGTTTCCCCAAAACAGCCCGATTACAAACTTTCTTCAGAATATCTTCCTTTGCGTTCAGAACAAACACATTCATACAGGTTTGGATCTACTTGAGGATGATGACAGATTTGCATTGTTGGGAGCTCTGTCCCTTTAAGGTGCATCTAAGAAATACAGACTGAAGGGGCGTGAAAACGTATGCAATTTTTACCTTTGTAATATCACAAACGAACATTGTAGAAATGTGTTCAAATCAAATCCACTGTAGTAAAATAAATACATATCACTGAAAACTAATCTCTTCTGTCACTATCTGACTTTATCCTAAAATAAAACAGACCTCCAGGACGACTGACCCCCGAGCCGCGGGTTCGATTACACGCTCCGGACCCTCAAATAAACACGCTATTAATATCTGCTCGCCTGGAGATCGTGTTTCTGACGTACAAACACCAGCGCGCTCTGCGAGAGTCAACAGACAGATACGTTAAACATCATAAAACCAGCCATAACGGTGCATTTTCAGAAACTGAGAGTTATGCATCATCTGAACGCTGAATAAATAATATTTCCATTGATGCATGGTTTGGACAATATTTGAAAATGGTGCAAAAACATCTAAATATTGAGAAAATCACCTTTAAAGTTGTTCTTAGCAATGCATATTACTAATCAATAATTCAGTTTTGATATATTTACGGTACAAAATATCTTCATGGAACATGATCTTAACATCCTAATGATTTTTGGCATATAAGAAAAATTATTATTTTGACTCATATTGTTGTGTATTGCTATAAATATACCTGTGCTGGTTATGACTGCGTCTGTGCTCCAGAGACACATATACTGTAAATAAAGTCTAGTTTTTCACTACAATAGAATTAAACTGGATCCAGTTAATGGCGCTGATTAAAAGTCATTAAAAGCTCGTTCAACAGCGGTCCAATTACTCCATATTTATGTGTCCAAACGAAACACTAACCTCTGATCCGGAGTCTCCAGACAACCATAATCAGCTTTCAGAGAGAAATATCATATTTCATATTTCACCACTGAATCACTTCTTCAAGAGAACCATAATCAGCTTTCAGAGAGAAATATCATATTTCACATTTCACCCCTGAATCACTTCTTCAAAGCTGTTCAAGTTCGGCCGAAAAACATCGTTAAAATCCTCCCGTTAGACACAATATTATATTTTTAATAAATGATAGCATGATGTATACCAATTATACTTTACTAATATAATTATGATTGAATGATGAAATATAGGAAGCATATAGACAACATAAATAATTATTAAATTCCATTTTCTTGGTTCTGGGGTGAAATATTGACACGCACATGATTTATGAGATGCTTTTATGTATCGCTTCTAATAATTCAGAAATCAAGACATTTTCCAGACAAGCAAAAATAGTCTTTAAAAATTTTTTTATAAAAAAAAAAGTCAAAATTGCATTATTCTGCCAATTAATTATTTTCTGTTAGAAATAAGATTATGCTTAAAAACAGATTCGTTCTTGATTTAATGCATTTTAAGATATTTTGTAGACTTAAAATCAAATTAAGTACAGTATGTTTACCAGCATGTACATAACATTAGTTGAAGACCCTTACACCAGAATCTCTAATTATTAACCCATGCATGGAAATATTAGTTTTGTGAAGCAGCACGCAGAAATTAAGATATAAACTCATTTAAAGAACGCGTGTTACATTGTGAAGCTAGAACTTGCATAACGACTGGATGATGAAAAGTCCACAATCAAAGGGGAGGGACCGGGGGGGGGTTAAAGTGCCAAGTTCTGCATATTAAAGTCCATCCCCAGATAAAGGAAAACAAGACTCAAGACATGTTGCTTGTCAAGTAAACACGAGACTAGAAAACAAGACTGAAATACTACGAACGAACCCACTTTACGCCGCGTGTACGGCTAGCATTGGCACCAAAGTCCTCACCGAGAAACATAAACGTTTAATACGAGACCGCGCATTAATGCTCTGATCGTAGCAGACCCTAGAAGAGAAAGAGCATCGAGATTCCTGGAAGATCGCGCTAACGTCATGGAGTCAGTGCAGCTCGATGAAGGCCTCCATCTCCTCCGAGATCAGCCCTTTGTAGGGTAGTCTGTGGCTCTCGATGGCGCGGGCCGCTAGACACTGTAGCGTGACGTAGTTTAGCGGGTGTAGCGCATGCCGCCCGCTGCTTTGCTCGTCTAGAAGATCGTACGCCGTCTTGCGCCGCGCGTTCGTGGCGTCGAAGTGCGCTCCGGCCCGGACGAGCAACGCCATGATGTCCGTGCAGCCGTTAGCGGCGGCGATATGCAGCGGCGTGTTGTTCTCACAGTCGCGCGAGTCCACGTCAGCGCCGCACTCCAGCAGCAGACTCGCGACCGAGAGTGACGGGAAACGGCCTACAGGGTAACGGCCCACCGACGTGGTGTCCTTGTCCACGGCCATGTGCAGCGGCGTGTAGCCGGTCCGCGCGCGCGGGTTGAGCTTCAGCAGCCGGTAAACGGTCTGCCGCTTCTGGTGCTCTTGCTCCGGAGCGCCCTCCAGCTTCTCCAGCAGGAACAGCAGGTGCAGGATGATGCAGAGCGCTTTGGTGAAGTGCGGCGTCTCCGGAGGACTGTCTTGCTGCGCCACGGCACGCTCCACCTCGCGCACGCTCCTCCCCAGAACACACATCAGATCCTGCGGACCAGAACCAAACGGGTTACCAACATGCTCTCCTACAAATAAAGCAGCTTCACCGTGCCATAGAACAACCTTTTTTTAGGCTAAACGGCTCCGTAAAGAGCTTTTCTGATTCACTAAATTAAGTTTTGACTTAAGACTGAACCAGAAATGGCTCTTCTATGGCATCGCCATGTGTGTTACACACTTATAAGAATCTGCTAAACAGTTGACCAATCTAAGTGGGGTTATACAAAATACATGTTATTGTTTATATAGTACTGACCTGATTATGATATTTCACATAATTTATTCATAAAAACAGCCCGGTTCTTAATGATTCTTCACACTGTGTTGTTGTCTGAATGATGCACAGCGGTGTTTACTACTTCAGCGATCGTTGTTAGTCTCTTGTTTGTCTGCTGTAAAATACCTACCAATTCTTTGGTTTAAAGCATTTTTTAACCCTTTCCAGCGATGAGTGTATGATGTTGAGATGCATGTTTTCACACCGAGGACGACTGAGAGACTCATACGCAGATATTACAGAAGATTAAAACACTCACTGATGCTCCAGAAGGAGAAACCATGCATTAAGAGACGGGCGTGAATAATTTTGAACAATTGAGATGTGTATATTTTTCTTATTTTGCCTAAACAAACATCATATATTTTTAAATTTAGTACAGCCCTTCAGAAGCTACTGACATGTTTCCCAGAAGACAAAATAAGTCAAATTTACCCTGCTCGTCAAATTCAAAAGTTTTCAGCCCCCCCTCGGCTCTTACAGCATTGTAATCATTTATCTAGATCAAAGCCCTCCAACACACCTGCCTGTAATTATCAAGCAGCCCCAAACACCTTGATTAGCTGCTTCAGGTGTGTTTGATTAGGGTTGGAGACTCGGATCTAGATAGACTCGTGTGTGTTTGTGTGTGAGACTCGTGTACGCTCATTTTGATGCTTTGGGTGTATTCACACCAGGACACAATGTTGGTCTGGACCCAATACAATGGTGATTGTTTTGGTTTGTTTGATGCGGTTCGCTTTCACACTGCTCTTTTTGCAAAACCAGAAGTTGTACACAAAAGCACGTGTGTCTCTGTGTGTGTGTGTGTGCGAGTCTGTGTGTGTCTCTGTGTGTCTGTGTGTGTGTGTGTGTGTGTGCGAGTCTGTGTGTGTGTGTGTGTGTGTGCGCGAGTCTGTGTGTCTGTGTGTGTCTCTGTGTGTGTGTGCGAGTCTGTGTGTCTGTGTCTCTGTGTGTGTGTGCGAGTCTGTGTGTCTGTGTCTGTGTGTGTGCGCGAGTCTGTGTGTCTCTCTCTGTGTGTGTCTGTGTGTGTGTATCTCTCTCTCTCTCTGTGTGTGTGTGTGTGTGTGTGTGTGTGTGTGTGTGTGTGTGTGTGTGTGTATGTGTATGTGTTTGTGTGTATATTTATGTGTGTGTGTGTGTGTGTCTGTGCGTGTGGGTGTGTTGTGTGTGTGTCTGTGCGTGTGGGTGTGTTTGTGTGTGTGCGCGTGAAGGTCATCCATTCAACCGTACCAGAGTTCGCTCTTCAGCTGGGTCTGGGTACGGTTGACGCTCCGCACCCGATCCAAACAAGGCAGGTGTGTATACACCATTCTGGCAACGCTGGGCTAAAGTGGTCACGTACCTGGAAGCTGACCCGAGCGACCCGGCCCTTGGCTCGGTCCTGCAGCACGAAGGAGAAGAGCTCGGCGAAGGAGAGGAAGCTGCTGGCCGTCATGGGGCTGAGCGGGTCCAGGTTGCTCTGCTGCATATCCAGAGCGTACTTCCACAACTTGATGCAGCGCTCAAAGTTCCCCGAGTCGGCGTAGACGGCCCCTCGGTAGCGGATGTAGTAGGACGTGTCCGGGTGCGAGGGCCCGAGGATGCGCTCTCGGATCAGCAGCGCCTGCATGCGCATCTCGTCCGGGTCGGTGATCAGCGCCTCCAGCTCCTCAGCCGTCGCCGCCTCGCAGGCGCAGTCGTACGCCAGAACCGGCGGCCCTGGGGCCGGTTTGTCCAGAGTCTTCTCACCCGCCTGCCGCAGCTCCATGGCTCTCCGCCAGTAGCGCATGGCCCCCAGCAGATCGCGCTTCTTGTCCACGAAGGTGGCCCCCAGCAGCTCCAGCGCGTCGATGCGCTGCTCCAGGGCGGAGCGCGGCTGGTGCACCAGGTACTCCACGATGTTGGTGTGTCCGGTGACGCTAGCGGCCAGCAGCGGGGTCATGCCGTACCCGTCCCGCTCCACGCACGCGCCGCACTTCAGCAGCATCTTCATGATCTCCAGGCTGCCGGACTCGGCGCAGTCGTGCAGAGCCGTGTTGCCCTTCACGCTGCGGCGGTTGACGTCGGCCCCGCGCTCCAGCAGGAAGCGCGCGATCTCCTTGTGGCCCTTGTAGCAGGAGATCATCAGGCAGGTGTGTCCGTGCCGGTTGGCCACCTCCATGTCAGCGCGGTGCTCCACCAGGTAGCGCACGATGTCCAGGTGTCCGTCGAAGCAGGCGGCGCGGAGCGGTGTGGAGTTGGTCAGGGTGGTGCTGTTCACCGACGCTCCATGTTTGAGGAGCGTCTTCACCACAGATAAGTGCCCCGCGGCGGAGGCGGCCCACAGCGGCGGAGCGCCCTCGATCGTCTCGCCGTCGAAGTTGACGGATCCGCCGAGCTCCACGCCGGCCTTGCAGTGCTCCAGCAGGTACTCCACCACCTCCAGGTGTCCGTGACGCGACGCGATCAGCAACGGCGTGCCGCCCTGCGTCTTCTCCTCCGCCAGCGTCTCCAGCTCCTCAGGACTTTTGTTGTTCAGCAACTTCTGGATGAGTTTGAGTTTACCGTCTCTCGCGGCGTTAAACACCGCGGTGCTGATATCCATCGCGTCGCCGCGGGGCGTCTTCGAGCGTCCGTTAAAGCGCGTCCGTGTTCGCGGGCGTGAGAAGCGCGCGTCGCTTCTTATTTAGTGAGGAGCGCTCCCCGCTTTGCATTATACTGCCATTTTAAGGCTCTTGTCGAAATGGCGTCGATGTTGCCTGACAGCTCTGTTTACCAGTGGCGCTCGGAACGCTGGGTAAAGAAGTCCGTGCGTCGTGTCAGCGCACAGCGAGAGCAGCGCAAAGAACTATATTAACCACCGGGCGCTGCAAGGACCGGTTAAACGCGTCGCGCGAAGGCTTATAGGAAATGTAGTCCATAAACACAGCATTTACTCTTGGTGGTGACTTCACAGAACTACATTGCCCATCCTGCACTGCGCGAAACTCAGGCTGCGTGATGTAAACACGGAATGTATGAACAACTCGTCTGGCATGTGTGAAGTCACTGTGATATTTTACTGTACCAAGAACGCATTTGTATGCGTATGAGTCATATTTAAATGCTTTTAGAAATATGTCAGTAAAGTACTTCGTGGTTTTATTCTGTTTGACATGTAGACCTGCTGTCACCGAAACGAATGCATTTAACTATATTCATGTTATTACTTTTCTCTTAATATAAAAAGTCGAAGTTATTGTACATAAATATAAAGTTAAGTGACAAATTCATGTTCAGACCATTATTCAAAGATGTTCACATGACCCTGCTTTATTAAACACTAGATGGAAATTCAAACACTTGTATTGTGTTAATTATTATATTAAACAGCATAAAAGATCTATAATCGTACCATATAATAACCTTTGTTAAAAAGATATATCAAAACACCACCATATGAGCATGCTGAGCTCGCTAAAGCGCGTGCACGTGTCCCGATGCACAGATATTATAGTTTATTTTTTAAGGTCAGATTTGAACAAAGCAAAGCATTTAGTGCACGGAATTGGGCTACTTTTAAACTGTTGCGACGGGTTATTAATTAATGCTGAAACGCTAAATGATATATATTCCCAGGGAACACACATACTAATGAAAATATATAACCTGAATGCAATTGTAAGTCGCTTTGGATAAAAGTGTCTGCTAAGTGCATAAAAATGTCAAATATATTTTATTTTAGAAGTACAACTGTGATGACGTCAGGCCAGGAGGCGGCGCTGCGGCGTGTCACACGAGCCGAGACGCAGCAGAAGAAGAAGCGCGAGGAGCGCGTTAGCAGAGCCAGCGCTAGTAATTATGAAATAACATAACGTGCGCGGAGTAACCAGAGCGATCGCGGCGCGTCGCAGAAGACATCGCGCGTCTGCAGCGGCATCTGGACCCCGGGCGGAGAACAAAAGGCGGAATATGGCAGACGACGAGACGCTGCGCTCGCTCATGTTCACGCTCAGTTACGTGCTGATGAAGCGGCGTCGTGACGTCACCAGCGCAGACGCGCAGCGCAGACGCGAGGTTCAGCGTCGCGTCGCGCACAGACAGTATTTCCAGCAGAGACACAAGAGGATGATGATGGTGAGCAGTTATAGTGTAATATAGTACATTTTCTCTTTATTTTGAGTATTGATTACTAAAACTGTTTATGGTGGGTTTATGATTTAACTACACCAGCTATTATTAATGTGTATGTATATTAGTGCTGTCAAATTATTAATCGCATTCAAAATAAAAGTTTGTTTACGTAATATATGTGTGTGCTGTGTTTGTTATTTATTATGTATATAAATACACACACATACTGTATATATATATCATATTGTAAATTATATATTTAATATATAAACATATTTTAATCAAATATATACATGCATGTGTTTGTATTTATATACATAATAAATATATTATGTAAACAAACTTTTATTTTGAATGCGATTAATCGTTTGACAGCACTAATATATATATTAATATGTATTTTGGTTATGCCTCATTCACTTTTAATACTTCATATGTGTCATAAGCAGTCATAAGCAGCACAGCTATATTTGTAGCAATAACCAACAATATATTGTATGGGTCAAAATTATATTTTTTGGTTATGACAAAAATCATTAAAATATTAAGTAGAGATATTCTACCGTAAATATATTAAAACTTAATTATTGATTATTAATATGCGTTGCTAAGAACAACTTTAAATTAGATTTTCTCAATATTTAGATTTTTTTGCATGATTTTCAGATATTGTCCAAACCATGCATCAATGTAAAGGTTCTTTATTATTTGTCACATACACAATCATACAGGGTATAATCAGTAGTGAAATGTAGGGTAAATATGATTTATGAATCGTTCAGATGATGCACACATCCCTCATGACTGGTTTCGTGGTCACTCTCTCCCGAACCTAACTGTGTTTCTCTATCAGATGATGATGGCTCATGCGTGTCGTCCGATCGGAGCCCCCCCAGCACGCCCCACGCGGGTCTGGAGCAGCATCGAGAGCACCGATTGGTGGGAGCGTGTGGTGATGCGAGAGTTCCAGGCCTCTGATTGGCTGCAGAAGTTCCGCATGACTAAAGAGACGTTCTTCCTGCTGTGTGGGAAGCTGAAGCCGCGGCTGAGCCGTCAGGACACTCGTCTGCGTCCGGCGCTGCCGCTGGAGAAGCGTGTAGCCGTGGCTCTGTGGCGGCTGGCCTCGAATGTAGAGTACCGCACCATCAGCGCTCTGTTCGGCGTGGGCCGCTCCACCGTCTGTAAGTGTGTGCGAGACGTGTGCCACGCCATCGTGCTGCTGCTGCGTCCGCTGTACCTGCGCTCCCCGAGCGAGCAGGAGCTGGAGGACGCGGCGCGGCTCTTCTCCTCGCGCTGGGGCTTCCCTCACTGCGTGGGAGCGCTGGCCAGCCTCCACGTGCCCATCATCGCCCCGTCCAGCAACACGCACAGCTACTGGAACAGCCGCGGCTGGCTGTCGGTGGTCACGCAGGGCGCGGTGAACGGGCTCGGGCAGTTCTGGGACGTGTGCGCCGGGTTCCCGGGCAGCACCGAGCACGCCGAGCTGCTGCAGAACTCCACGCTCTGGGCTCGAGGCTGCGAGGGGTTTCTGCCGCCGGAGCGCCACTTCATGGGCCGTCCGCTGGGCTTCCTGATGCTGGGCGACGCCGGATACCCGCTGAAGAGCTGGCTGCTGAAGAGCTTCCCGGAGTCCGGCGGGCTGTCGGAGGCTGAGCGAGCGTTTAACCGGCGGCTGGAGCGGGCGCGAGGCGTGGTGGACGAAGCCTTCCTGCGGCTCCGAGCGCGCTGGCAGTGTCTGCTGAAGAGGAACGACTGCCGCATGGACGTAGTGCCCACCATGATCCTGGCCTGCTGCGTGCTGCACAACGTCTGCGAGGTGCACGGGGACGAGTTCGACGAGCGCTGGGAGGAGGCGGTGCGGCACGAGGAGAGTCCACAGCCTGCAGACGAGGTGTCGCCCGCCGCAGACGACCGGCACGGAGAGGAGGTGCGAGCGCTGTTCTGTGAGTACTTCCTGCAGCAGGAGAAGCAGCAGAGGACCGGATGCTGAGACCGGACCGGACCGGACCAGACGGTCAGTCCAGACGAACACTACTTGTATTCTGGTATAATATCTAACCATTCTTAAATCAAGATTTCAATTCCGGTGTGGTTAAAACATTCAGATATATATTTATATATATTTTACCAAACATATACTTGCATCTGAACACCGTGAACTAGAGGTCAACCGATCACTCGGACGATTTTTGGCATTTTTTAATTAATTGGCATCGGCCGAGTGTGCTGCAAATTAGTCCTGAAACCTAAAAATGTATTGGTGATTTAAAATAAAATCCATGATGTCTATTTCTGCCATTTAATTTTTAGAAAAACTGAGGACATATAAACGTTCAAAAAGTTTTTTTTTCTATTTTATTCTTACAGTCTAAACAATGTAATGACATGAAAAAAATACTATATTCACAAAACTTTTTTTTTTGGGGGGGTTCTCAGGAGCACACACACAGAAATGTAAAGGTATTCACGGAAACCCGTCAAAATAAAAGTCCGTTTTTTTGAAGACAGTGCAGCAGAATGTACATAACACTACTAATAAAATTATAAACACTTTATTTTTTTAAGAAATGATCACACAACATTTCCAACATGTTTTAATTTTAATAGTAAATTCCCTTTGTTTGCCAAAAAAAGTTTAATTTTCAATAATTTAAAGATAAATTTAATTAATAAATGTTGAATTTAAGCAATTTTATGTATCATTTTACTTCTTATTGACTTACTTGACTTAGATTTTATGAGATGAAGAAAAAAATTATAATAAAATTAGCGAATCAGTGCTTTTGAATGAATAATTAAAAGACAAATACAGCATCTTTTCACAACATATTCATAATAATATGCGCACACAGGAATTGATAGACGGGATCAATTTTTATTTGACAATAAGTATCCGATAAAATTACGATTTTAAGTATTGCTATCTAAAATAAGATACAATTTTTTTTAGTTTTGGCTCAAAACAAGCAAAAAAATCAGCCAATGGGGTTAAGATTACACTTCTTACCTCATTAGCAGATATTTTTGCTTGTTTTAAGGCAAAACTAACAACATTTTGATCTTTTTTTTTATAAAACAAGTCTTACCTGTCAAGTAAATGCATCTTGATTCAAGATTTGTTAGATATTTATACTATAAAACCAGACCCAAATACTAAGCAAGGAATGTTTGTTGCTGTGTTTTCCAGAACTGGATCTCAGATCAGAAACAGCAGCTCCTTCATCAGAGCGAGAGAAGACGCTCACTAGTGTGGGTTAGTTAGCTAGTTAGTGATTCTCAAACACACATCCTCCGCTCACCGGCACGGAAGAGACGGACACCTGCAGCACTCCAGGAGTTAGTTAGTGAGGGTACTAGTTAGTGTGAACTGATCCAAACATCATGACGAATAGAGACTAGTGAAGATGCTAGTGTGAAAGACTATTGTGCTGTTTTAACTGCTTTATATGCGGTGTGGATGTGTTTTAATAATCATTCATTAAATCATTAAACGTGAACAGTAATGTTTCTCATCACGATCATTATGTCCTGTTTGTTTTCTCCTAGTTCTCTGTATTACTAGTTCTACTTTGTGGTTCATTACAGTCGCCTGACAACTCACCTGTGACCAGATAGTTATGGCGCTTTTCCACTGCACGGTACGGTTCACTTTCGGGGGGGGTTTCCACTGGGTACAGTACCTGGTACTGTTTTAGTACCGCCTCTGCCGGGGTTCCAAGCGATCCGTACCGCTACCAAAACGGGACGTGTAAACTCTACTGATCACTGATTGGCACTGGGGGCACCATTCCGTCTATACACTCCTTTGTTGTGTGTTTGTTTGTGGCGCGTTTACGATGATGTCACCGCAGTAGAGGCGGAGCAACTATAACGACACATGAATAATCCCCCCCAGTCTAAAGCGGTACTAAACTGCGATGGAAACGCAAACCGAGGCGTGCCATAACGAGGCTTGCCATAACGAGCCGTGCCGAACCGAGTCGTACCATGCAGTGGAAAAGCTCCATTAGTTGCTGACACCTGGAGAGAAATTAGGGTTAGCCCTGATCCCGATCCTGATTCTGATCCTGATGCTGATCCTGAATCTGATCCCGATTCTGATCCTGATTGTGATTCTAATCCTGATGCCGATTCTGATCCTGATTCTAATTCTGATCCCGATCCTGATTCTGATCCTGATCTTAATTCTGATGCTGATTCTAATCCTGATTCTGATCCTGATTGTGATTCTGATGCTGATTCTGATCCCGATTCTGATCCTGATTCTAATTCTGATCCCGATCCTGATTCTGATCCTGATCTTAATTCTGATGCTGATTCTAATCCTGATTCTGATCCTGATCTTAATTCTGATGCTGATTCTAACCCTGATCCTGATTCTGATCCTGATTCTAAGCCCGATCCTGATTCTAATTCTGTTCCTGCAGTCGCTGGGCTGGTTTCATCACAGTCCCTTCTGTTTGTTTCTTGATAAACTTTATTTGTATTGTTGACCCTGTGTTGTGTCCTTGCTGTTGCTACCCCAGAGCCAGGGTTGTAACAGTCATATTCTGTGTGATATTTTTACAGTAACACATTTCATGTTTTTGTCAATACAATAAAACTCAATGGGGCCAATCATTCTTCAAGAATTTGTGCATTCGTCTTCCTCACGTCACACAGGTTCGAGTAAACGATCATTTCTGGGTGAAGTATCCCTTTAACGCTGCTCATCATAACATGCCATCTGTCCCTGTGAGGCTTTAGATTAGGAATAAGCAGTGAAATCTGGCACAGGATTATACTCAGGATTATATCTCCTGTTGTCTTGAGGTAAGATAAGGGATGTATTAGGGTCGTCTGATGACCTGTAGATGAGAGCGTGTGGTAGTATAATGACGATGTGTGGTGTTGATGACGGCGGCTGAAGCTGTCTGTTCCCCATCACACGTGTGTCTCTCTCATTATTATCCGGATTATCTGCGTGTCTGGAGAGACGGACGCTCGTCTCAGGCTTCTGTTCAGAGAGCTCCTCCACCGACGCCAGCATGCTGCATCCGCTCATGATCTTCATAGTCGTCATCAACATGTCCATGTCCGTCATCTTCTGGACCTTCTTGATGTCCGAGGTCTTCTTCAAAGAGGCAGAGACGGAGGAGGCCAAGGCGGCCGTGTCTCCGGCATAGAGTTCGTCAGTAGATCTCATGCAGTTCCTCGTTAGTTCGTAGAGCTCCTCTGATCAGATGCCGCAGCTACAGAGGGATTTCCTTCATTTAGAAGCCTTAGAAGCAGCAAAAAGCACCGTTTGGAAATCATGGAGTGCTTTTTTATTTACAGGTAAGACATGTTTCAATGCATTACACAATCATTACTGTATGAAGAGATTATTAATTATTTTGATTGGATATTTCTTTAAGAAATGACTTATCAGGTAGGAAATGGTGTCTTTTTGGATCATTTCATTTGACAAAGTTTCTGTTGAACTTGAGAAATCAGGGCCCGGGGGCCCTAATGATGACAGTTCATTATAATTAAATTAAGTTAACAAATATGGCTTCTCAAGGGGCGACTCTTAAATATGTGCTGTGCTTATTAATATATCATTAGTATTAAATCTTCAGCACAGTATTATAACAGGAGGAAAACATGTTTTTTGTGATCGTTATATTCAGAATGTTTGGTACTTAAGTATTTTCTCATATGCACAAAGCATTTTTATATGTTGAATGGAGATGTGCAAATTAATAACTGGTGAAAAACTGAATGCATTTCTTTGCATCACGCTCTAAAATAAAGTAATTTTTTTTGTCATGGAGACACTAATGGTGCCGTTTTCTAAGGATGGACTTGAGAGAGTTGCTGGTCACTTTATCTCACACCTGATTCTGCTCATTACAGAGACGGTCTGCTGGGGGTCCAGGAGGGGTTTGGAAGCAGTGTTTACAGAAGACGTATTAGATAAACTGTTGGATTAGTTTTGGAGATGTATATAACAGCGTTTTGGAAAGTGATCAGTGGATTACAGCAGAAGAGATTGACTTCAGCGCCGTGTGTGTGTGTTAGATTAGAAGACTTTGTCTGAGGCCCATGAGCACCCGCTCATGTTTGTGATCGTCGTCTTCAACACCGGTATGAAAATTGTGGAATGGACGTTTCTCATGCAAGAGGTCAGGAGGTTAAACTCTGAGGATCCAGATGAAGTTCATCCATCTGAGTTGATAGAGCGGCTCGGTAGCATGAGGAGTTTAGTCTAAGTTCACAAGCACATTAAGTGTCAAGGTAAGAGCTGCATTTGAGTTCCAGGTCACTACAGATCCATTAGTATATTACTGTAGAGTCTGTCAGTGAAGGGTTTCTGTGATTGTGTGATGCTGGTGCTGCAAGAGTGAGGCGCTTCAGGCCTGCTTTCTCTCGATTCGTTCCCATTGATCTCTCCTTTGCTGGATTCGATGGGAATCTCTGGTATTCTTGGGAACGTTTTGCCTGCTGTTGATCAAGGATTTTATTAAAATCATTCTTTCTCTCTCCTCTCCTCGTCTGGTTCAGATACGTTGATAAGAGACATGGACTCTCTTGTCTCCTAGTCTGGTTCAGATGCGTTGGTCAGAGACATGGACTCTCTCGTCTCCTAGTCTGGTTCAGATGTGTTGGTCAGAGACATGGACTCTCTCGTCTCCTCATCTGGTTCAGATGTGTTGGTCAGAGATGTGGTCTCTCTCGTCTCCTCGTCTGGTTCAGATGTGTTGGTCAGAGACATGGTCTCTCTCGTCTCCTAGTCTGGTTCAGATGTGTTGGTCAGAGATGTGGTCTCTCTCGTCTCCTCGTCTGGTTCAGATGTGTTGGTCAGAGACATGGACTCTCTCGTCTCCTCGTCTGGTTCAGATGTGTTGGTCAGAGACATGGACTCTCTCGTCTCCTCGTCTGGTTCAGATGAGTTGGTCAGAGACATGTGGACTCTCGTCTCTCGTCTGGTTCAGATGTGTTGGTCAGAGACATGGACTCTCTCGTCTCCTCGTCTGGTTCAGATGCGTTGGTCAGAGACATGGTCTCTCTCGTCTCCTCGTCTGGTTCAGATGCGTTGGTCAGAGATGTGGACTCTCTCGTCTCCTCGTCTGGTTCAGATGTGTTGGTCAGAGACATGGACTCTCTCGTCTCCTCGTCTGGTTCAGATGTGTTGGTCAGAGATGTGGTCTCTCTCGTCTCCTCGTCTGGTTCAGATGTGTTGGTCAGAGACATGGACTCTCTCGTCTCCTCGTCTGGTTCAGATGTGTTGGTCAGAGACATGGACTCTCTCGTCTCCTCGTCTGGTTCAGATGAGTTGGTCAGAGATGTGGTCTCTCTCGTCTCCTCGTCTGGTTCAGATGAGTTGGTCAGAGATGTGGTCTCTCTCATCTCCTCGTCTGGTTCAGATGTGTTGGTCAGAGACATGGTCTCTCTCATCTCCTCGTCTGGTTCAGATGTGTTGGTCAGAGATGTGGTCTCTCTCGTCTCCTCGTCTGGTTCAGATGCGTTGGTCAGAGACATGGTCTCTCTCCTCCTCGCCTGGTTCAGATGTGTTGGTCAGAGACATGGTCTCTCATCTCCTCGTCTGGTTCAGATGTCTTGGTCAGAGATGTGGTCTCTCTCGTCTCCTCGTCTGGTTCAGATGAGTTGGTCAGAGATGTGGTCTCTCTCATCTCCTCGTCTGGTTCAGATGTGTTGGTCAGAGACGTGGTCTCTCTCGTCTCCTCGTCTGGTTCAGATGAGTTGGTCAGAGATGTGGTCTCTCTCATCTCCTCGTCTGGTTCAGATGTGTTGGTCAGAGATGTGGTCTCTCTCGTCTCCTCGTCTGGTTCAGATGTGTTGGTCAGAGATGTGGTCTCTCTCATCTCCTCGTTTGTGGCTTCTCAGAGTTTGCTGCGGTCTCTGTTCCTGGAGTACAGGCCTCCGGCGTGCGACTCATTCTCGTTCAGTATCTGGTGTGTAAAGCTAATGCTGTAATGTTGAGCGACCATTTTATGCATGGTTGAGGAAAATGTGTTTTTGTGATTTGAGAAACGTGAACATTATTAACTTGATGTAAGAGTTGCATGCATATTTAAAAACGTATGTTGAATATAATTAATTATTCAAAGTGTGGAAGTCACGTTGTTGACATTCACTGAGTGAGCTTTATCTATCTCACATTTGCATATTTACTAAATTGAGCACATGATTGTGAATGTTTAAGCAATTGAATTCATGATTTAAATTAACTAATGATGTTTAAACTGTTAATGAGCATTATGGTCCATATAAATTGATTGCTGGATTGATTGAGTAATATGATATAGATGCGCTTGTTTTATCGCAGGTTTTCGGACCCCCGCACCCCAATACAGTAAAACTGCACATTTTAGAGTGGCCTTTTATTGTGGCCAGCCTAAGGCACACCTGTGCAATAATCTCGGCTCACTAACACAGATTTAGACAGATTTGTGAACATTATTTGAGATAAATAGGCCTTTTGTGTGCATAGATAAAATGGGGCAAAACAAAAGTATTCAGTTTATAATTTTGGCCAGTGTAATATAAGCAGTGTATGTTTTCATGTCTGTTCCTTCACAAGAACTGAATGGTTTTCTTCGTCTCTCCTCAGACTGGGTCTTTGGGCCTAGAACCGAAGCTGGTGATGCTGAGCGTGGCCGTGAAGAGGATCGTGTTCGTCTGGATTCACCGAGCCCCATCATCACACAGCATCCAGCCTTCATTACATCACATCTCTATGAGTCTGTGCCAGCCGTTGTTACTCTTGCACTCCGTCTTTAAGATGGTTTTACCAGCCCTTTTTGCTGCTGTAGAAAAGCAAAGCGTAGATAACTATCATTCAGTGTGAAACGAGGGCGAGGTCATGTGATCGTTGTGATGTCATCAATGTATTTGCTGTGTTTTGTGACGCCATTAAAAATGAATTCTGGGATAGTTATATTTTGGGACTGTATATGAAATAACAAATGAGATCTAGAATTAAAGCCTCTCCTCGTGAGGAACCAACAGCTTGTTGTCTGATTCATCTTTATGAGTTATGGATTATTTTAATGCCTGTCTGAGTCTATAAGGTCAGAAACATGAGAGATGTTCAGCTCTGAATCACCGCAGCAGAACCAAAATCAGTTAAAAATTAAACTAACATGTTTAGCTTGAACACATTCATGAAGATTTATCTGTTTGTTATTAAAGTCCAGTACTTGTTCTCTCAGTTCATGATTAACTATAACCAGTGTGTAAGCCGTCTCAAAGCTGGATAATATGAGCAGATAAAGCCTGTGACCTTGAGCGTCTCAGCCAATCACAGCGCAGCACATCAACACCTCCATCCGTTATTCTTCATTCGCTTCGGGAGTTTCTGGACGTCTACAATATCTCCAGACGGATAACGTCTGGCCTCCATCACGGCCTGTGAACTAACTCTTATCTGGACGGTATGTATTGAGCTACAGATCCACACTTTCACAAGCGTACCACACGTTTATAGTATGCTTAATTAAACACAATTAAATTAACAGGTGCTTAAAAGTGCTTATAATATACTGACATGATATAAGTGTTTTGAGCTCAGTGAAACTAATCCTCAGAAACAATGTTGAGCCAGTTGTATTAATGGTAATATTTGTAAGTTCTGGATAAGAGCGTGATGGCCGGCCCAGATGAGTCTCCTCTGCTGCCCCCTTCTGCTGAGGAGGAGGTTTTCTTCAAGAATTACATCCCACCTGCTCGAGACGCCATCCATCTGCCCATCCACATCTTCTACATCATCCTGGCCTCCATCGTCATCATGGCCACGCTCTACGCCATCATCGGCCACCTCATCAAAGACCTGATCCACGACCTGGCCGGTGAGCCGACGCACAGTCCTAGTCTAACCTAGTAAAATCTGTCATTAGTTACTTGCCCTTGTGTCGCTCCAGACCTTCGTTCATCTTCAGAACACAATTTAAGATGAACTCTTCATAAAGAGCAACACCATCAAGACTCAAGGACATCGTTAAAATAATCCAACCGTAAGTTACGCGAACACTTTTGTGTGTAACGGAAACAAAACACGACGTTATTCAACAATTCATCTTCTCCGCATCACCCTATAGCGCCATTTTGGAGAGTATCACATATACGTGGATACATTGTTTACATCGAAGCGAAACCGATTCATTTGTGTTCCAAAGACGAACGAAGGTCTTACGTGTTAATGACAGAATAAAGGCTTTTCAAACTTTCTGAAGCCAATTTTCTCCCAAATTAGTAGCTAGGTTTCCATCCTTTCCAATATCGCACACAACATTTAAATAAGCTTTTTAAGACTGTTAAAGTCTTCGTTCCTGATAAACCGTCTGTAAATATCACTAAGAAAAGCAGGAGAAGCCACTGAATATAAGCATGTTCATGTATAATAAACCACTTGCGGCTCATGATGGGAACGCAGTCGTGGAAGACAATTATACAGAAACAAGTTTAATAAGTTACTTGTAGTTAGTAGAATGTCTAAAGTGGACTGTCGAAATAAAGCTATTAAAGCTATAACCAAACGTTTTTGCAAATTAAGTGATTTTTTTTAAGAAAGTTTTGTGATTCAATCACTCAAAATGTGTTTAAAAACAGGGTGTTGTAAACATAGATTGTAGCTGTTTTCATCCAACTATTTATGTGTGCCAAAGTAGGATACATTTATTATCCGGTAATAAAACATGCACATGGGCTATGATTTAATAAATCCTTTAATGCACATAAAAAAAACTTGATTTTGCGCTATAAAACAGCATAATGTGACAAACCATAACCTAATTTAGCAACACCTACATGTCCTAAAATATACTATATTGCCAAAAGTATTGCCAAACATTAAGATTTGTACTAAAGTAGTCCAACCTTTCATTAGAAGGGGTGCCAATACTTTTGTTAATATAGTGTATAAATGCAGCTATGAGTAAGTATTGATTCCGTCACAGACGCCTCTCTGCTGGAGTTTACACACCACTGTTAGAATCAAAACCCTTCAAAGATTTGATCTGATGCAGTCAGTGACTAGTTCAAACTCGATCACAGTATCAGAGCTGTGCTTGATTCCCATCAATGCTTGTGGGAGGTTTAACCCCGTCTCCTCCTCGTCTCCCGGCAGACTCTCTGTTCGGCCAGCAGCCTGAGGAGGTGCCCATCAATCTGTGCGAGGCCAGAGACAAGTTCATGATCGACTGGTGTCCGGAGACCAGTCCGGAGCTGGAGGAGATGGCCCGTGCTGAGGAGATCCGGGTGGGGATGGAGGGCACCACATACACCCCGGCCATCTGGATCATCTCAGACGGGATCGAGCCCAGAGCGCCGCGCACCGGCCCACGGGTCGCCTTCAGAAAGAACGTGTAGAGGCTTCGGCTTCACCTGTGTCTTCATAAAGACTCGCCCGTCATCTGAGCTCACACGTCACTGATGTTCATGTTGAGTGGACTGCTGCACAGATCTGCTCTAAAACTGTGCTTTTCAGTCCCTCAGCTGCTCTCTCCTCCCTAACGAGCTGATGATCAGGTGTTTTACCAGCAGACCTGAAAAACCACTGCTCTCTGTGAGAGCGCCTTCTGCTGGAAACACACCATTATAACAATAAAATCATGCATTATTAATTTAAATCATCCGTTTAATCAACCCAGGCAGGATCTATAAGCTTGTGTGTTTTACTCTCCATGCAAACACAAGACTCGGTTTGGAGCGACTTCTCTTTTCTAACATAAACGTGCTTGTTTATCAGATATGTTTAAAGTGGTTTGCAATGTATTAAATTGCCTGAAAAATCATGTTTGGAATGAATCACATAATATCGTGATTGTGGTTAGATGCTGCTCTTCCACAGACAGTCAAAGTCAGGGTTTAGGCTAAACTCAAGAAAGTAGAAATAAAACAGAATTCAATTCAAGGAGATTTAATTGTGTTCTCGAAATGAATCACACAATACACAGAAGCATTACATATAGTGATTATAAGCATATCATTTAGATATTTCTATATTTCAAATAAATTAAATGAACACTTAAATGTTAATATGTTAGAAATAGGTATATTATTTCGTGATGTTTCGGTCAGTAAATATGATTAGATTTCTATTGTACTCTTAATTAAAAACAGAGAGAGAGAGAGAGAAGGGCGCATGCGCAGTACAGCCGAGGTTCTGATGAGGTTCGGCTGATGTAGGTCAGATGTACCCTGAATGAGTCCAGAAGCAGCTGCACACGGGCCTGTGAATGTAAGACAACCGAGCCGAACCGAACCGGAGCTCATCGGCTCTGTGCGCGAGGAGCAGCGATGGAGGGATGATCGGAACCGGCCCGGTGTTTGAGGATGTACCGGAGCGACGGAGCGGCGGCGGCCGAGCGGTGAGTCTTCGTCTCAATGCAGCAGTCTTGTGTTTATGTGCTTGACCACGACTAATAATCGAGCATGACCCATGCATCCCATAATGTTCTTCATCGTGATCTCATAAGCAGTGCATGCACCTGTCAATCACATCACACTGCTCCAGGAGTAAATATGCATTCGTGTATTAATGGAAATATCGTTTGATAGAGTTATGCAGATGTGAGGCTCGTGCTTCTAAAACGATTTCTGTCTAACCTTACTGTAATAAACAATAACTACTGTCACAAGAACGAGCTCTTATTCGTCACATACAGAGAGTAATATCAGCTGAAGGCTTTTCAATGGACTTCTATGGCGAGAACGCTAACATGACATTATTATTATGGGATGTATGGTCTACGGACACATCGCCATTCGCTAGTAGATTATAAGCTTTTTAAATATCTGAAAGTACACTCTTAACATCAGTCAAGCATTATATTATGATAATTATAATTAAAGTTATTATAATTAAAATGTAGTAAGCATGTATGAATGCATTAACTGAATTTAGGACTGGTGGTCGTGCTTTTATTTATTTTTTTTTTTTGTTATTAGGTGTTTCTGTTAAAAAATGGGGAAAAATAACAATAAGACGATAATAATAATAATAATACGAATTCTGCTAAAAAGAACAGTATTAAACGCACTAATGATTAACGAGCTGCTGGAGACATGAATATTAATCAGGTTGTGCGCGTTCACTCGAACTGATTCGCTGAAATCAAAACAGGGATGATTATAGATGAGCGCCAGCCAATGAGATTGCCGTTTGCGCATTTATAGCCCATAGTTCTTAAACGCTGAATAATTCGCTTGACGGAGAGAGAAGCTCTGCAGCGCTCAGTCAATATATCTGTGCTAAACTTACACTTATCCTCCAACTCACACCCTGCAGAATACAACCTGACCATGTGTTAGCCATATTAGACTTCATTTAGTCGCTCAGAGTGAGATTTAGTCGCTTTGTAGAGGGTTGCTTGAGCGCGGAATAGACGCCTATTAAAGGATGGTTAGGTTATTAAACTAATCAATTTAATATAAACATCTTTAGTCGGGACAGGCTTACTTAGCACAACTGAACCGTATATTATATAAACTATTCTGCCTTATTATGTGATAAAACGAGTTTGTGATTGGTATATAAACAGATCTTTATTATTGGTCATTGTCCAGCAGTGCATCTGATCTCTAAGCCCATTAAAAGATATAAGAGGACAATTAAAGTTACCTATAGGTTATTAAAGAAGTGCAGTTATTTGATCCAAAACACAGCAAAATAATAAAATATGTTACTATTTAAAAACACCGTTTTCTATTTTAAAATGTAATTTAATGGTGGTTTCAAAGCTATATTTGTAGCATGCATTGTTACTGCAGTCACATGACCCTCAGAAATCTTCTGCTAAAAATAAATATGATTATTATGATGTTGAGAAAGGCTGAGCAGGATTCTTTGATGAATAGAAAGTTCAGAAGAACGGCGTTGATTTGTTTTTAGTAGAAATACTTGACTATTACTGCATTGGCTGTATTTTGGATCAAATAAATGCAGGCTCGGTGAACAGAAGAAACATCACAATATTACTAGTCAAAAACCTCCGCCTGCTCGTTTATATATATTACAGAAGGGTTATATTCTATGTTATGTGTTGTGTGTGTTAAACGATGGATCGATTCGTTCTGTTTGTAATCTAAATCTTTAATTTGACTCGTTAGTTATTTTTGGGAAAGAAACAGTGGATCAGAGGTCGCCGGCTCAAATTTTAGATTTAGCTATTTTATTAGATTTTATATAGTTTTTCTGAACAAAGATAAACATGTACAGTGATGTGAGATATTAAATATCATGGATGAATATTTACTATACTGTAGATGTGTCACCTGAGATTCGGAGCCGGTTAAATATGACAATATGATTTCTACAGAGATTATTAGGTCTGTTAGTAACTTTATTAATCTTTATAGCATTATGTGTCAATGGTTAACGAACTTATCTTCTGCCATCTGTATTGAGCAGTGCTCAAAATCCAAATAATGTTCAGTTCTGTCAAAACTACTGCGTTGAACATCATACACCGTACCAAAAATATTATTTATTCAAAGTTTGCATGCTTATAACTCAAGAAGTCTTAAGTAAATCACGATATGATTTCAGATTGCACTTCTTAGTAACATTGTAATTTTCAAGACCCTGCATCCTTCAGTCCTAATCTCAATGAGGCTTCATATTCAGATGACGGAGGTGTATATAGAGACCGTGGATGTTATATATCGTCATGAAAGATGTGTCGTATGGGCATATAATATTTCAGGCATGTGTGTATGTAGGTCAGTGACGTGCCACAGTCATCTTGCTGTTGTAAGTCCATTTTAAATGATGTAACTTTCAATGAAAATAAAATAGACCGTATATTTTTAGACTGGTACTTTTACTTGTACTTACTTGTACTTGTACTTACATAATGGTACTTTTACTTGAGTAGATTATTAGACCAGTATTTTTACTTGTACTTAAGTACAATTTCATTAATGTAATGGTAATCTGAGTCGAGATCGGCCTTTATAGAGACCGCCGATCAAACCTACAGCGATTATCGGCTGATAGCGATCGGTAAGCCGATCAATCGGAGCATCACTAGTTGTTGCTCTCTCTATAGGTGGGTATTGAAATGGCTTTTGAATGCGCTCACTGTTGACTTTCGGTTTGGCGATCACTAGATCAGATATTTGTAGTGAGCTCAGGATCTGTTGAGCTGCAGAGTTTGTTTAGTTCTGTCTCGCAGACCTAGCAACCCTGAGCCGAGCCGACGCCTGTAGCGTGTGTTTTACAACTGAGTTTTATTTCTATAAAAAAGAGAGACGACAGTGACGGCCAGGAATGTAATCGCTGTGTGACCAAACATCATGTAACAGAACTTCTGCAGCAGGCCAAGTGTTTCTGGTCCATCTCCTCTACTTCATTCTTCTCTGATTTGTTTGATTGTTTCATTCACTTTCCATTTCTGCTAAAGTACAACGACAAAAGCAGTTCTGTCATGTGTGTATGAACTTATGATTTATGGATTCCTGTTCTGTTTTCTCAGGGATTTTGTTGTGGATGGAGAGGGAAATGTGTGCAGAACTACTGGTTACATGACAGGTAACACACACGCACACACACGCAGACACACACACACACATGTTGGTTTTTATGGTTTACGGGGACTTTCCATAGGCGTAATGGTTTTTATACTGTACAAGCTGTATGTGCTATTGCCCTACACCTACCCTACACCTAAACTTAGCCCTCACAGGAGACGGTGCATTTCTACTTTCCCTCAAAAAAACTCACTCTGTATGATTTATAAGCGTTTTAAATTATGGGGACACTGAAAATGTCCTCATAAATCACCTTCTCCTTGTAATACCTATGTCATACCCATGTCATTATACAAATTTGTGTCCTCATAAACCACATAAACATGCCCACACACACACACACACACACAGACAGACACACAGACAGATACACACACACACACACACACACACACGCAGACACACACACACGCGCAAATGCAAAACATACATTTTTCTTTGTGACTTCAATGTCTAAATACCGTTTTGGATCACTAATTTCATAGTGAATGTATATATATATATATATATATATATGTGTGTCTGTGTGTGTGTGTGTGTGTGTGTCTGTGTGTCTGTCTGTCTCTCTCTGTGTGTGTGTGTGTGTGTGTGTGTGTGTCTCTCTGTGTGTGTGTCTGTCTGTCTGTGTGTGTGTGTGTGTGTGTGTGTGTGTGTTATTGTATGTTAAACAAGTCTTTGTATGTTTGTAGATTGTCTGAATGAAGACACTGATAAAGTTCCTCTTCAGACGCATGCGCTGAGAGAATTTGAACAGGTGAGATTTTCAGATGTTTGCATGGCCATTTTTAATTTCCTAATAATTGAGTGATTATTACCTGTATGTACTGGCATTGCAAAACTGTATATATAGATATATGTATTTAATATTACAGTGTATAGACTCCCGTTCACATTCACTTCTGATGTCTGAACAGAACAGTGCTGTTATATGTGTGTCGATGAAGCTCGGATATGAGAGAGTTTTGATCTTTTTCATCATCATCTTCATCATCATCATCATCATCATCATCATCATCATCATCATCATCATCATCATCATCACCATCATCATCAGTGACCACAGGTGTGTCTGGTGTATGTCTAGAGCCGTGAAGCACACAGGATCTGGTCAGCGGTCCAGTCTGGAATAAACACACACTCGGACAGTTATTATTAGTTAGACGATCATGTGACCTCACCTCTCTCTCCGATCGCCTGCCGTGTGACCGCAGCCTGGCCTCTGATTGGCTGTCAGGGATTCCTCCAGAGTAAAAACAGCTCTGTGTCTCCGTCCTAAAGCTCATCATGGAGTCCTGCGGCCCCGGGCCCTCGTTCTCTGTGTGT
>CM050422.1:388115-429176 GCA_027564155.1 Gymnocypris eckloni scoliostomus
TATAAGATCCGTAAAGTTGCAAAGACTAAAGTCTCAAACTAGGGTTGCTGTGATAGACTGTGTTGACGGTTTTACTGGTGTGTAGCCGCAAGACCGGTTATGTCACTTGCCACTCTGTTATTTAGATTTTTTTTTTGTAAGTGTACCACAGTAATGATGGGCTGCGTGTCAGTGTACCACGGTAATGATGGGCTGCATGTCAGTGTACCACGGTAATGTTGGGCTGCGTGCCAGTGTACCGCGGTAATGTTGGGCTGCGTGCCAGTGTATCGCGGTAATGATGGGCTGCATGTCAGTGTACCACGGTAATGTTGGGCTGCGTGCCAGTGTACCGCGGTAATGATGGGCTGCATGTCAGTGTACCACGGTAATGATGGGCTGTGTGTCAGTGTACCACGGTAATGTTGGGCTGCGTGTCAGTGTACCGCGGTAATGATGGGCTGCATGTCAGTGTACCACGGTAATGATGGGCTGTGTGTCAGTGTACCACGGTAATGATGGGCTGCGTGCCAGTGTACCGCGGTAATGTTGGGCTGCGTGCCAGTGTATCGCGGTAATGATGGGCTGTGTGTCAGTGTACCGCGGTAATGTTGGGCTGCGTGCCAGTGTATCGCTGTAATGATGGGCTGTGTGTGTGCAGGAGTTACTGGGGCGTCCGAGTGAGATGTTGAACTCAGCACCAGCTCAGGGTGAGTTTCACTGCGGTACCTCCCACATTAGATACATTTAAATTATTGATTCACTTAATTCTGTATGTGTATTTGTTTATGGTGAGCAGCCGTGTGTACGAGCAGCTCAGGTGATCTGGACGTACAAGCCATCAGAGATGAACTACAGCTGACCCTTCAGAAACACAGAGAGACTGAGGTAAAACACACGTCCTAAACTTGGGAAAATCTTTCCTATTAATGTGTTCATTGAATAAATGAAGTGATTCTTGAAAGTTTTTTCGTCAGTACACTAATGTTAGCAAATGACTCCATGGACATTTTTATACATTTTATGAATGTACATTATTCTAGTTATACTCCACAGTAAATCATAAACAACAGGCAAAGTCATAGGGCTTTGAATTATTGTTGTGTACAGTGGGGGGATTTGAAGTCAAAAAGGTTGAGAAAAACTGTAGTAATTGTTTTTCTGTCCTTGTGTATGTATGTGTGTGTGTGTGTGTGTGTGTGTGTGTGTGTGTGCGGGAGCTCTCAGAGATGCGCTCTGTTCTGGCTGCAGGGCATCACGACACATCAAGCTCTGATCAGCAGGTAACATCATGAGACAGCTGTGTGTGTGCGCGCTTGCATTCCCTCTGTGTGTGTGTGTGTGTGTGTGTGTGTGTGTGCTTACAACCCCTCTGTGTCTGTGTGTGCGCGCTTGCATTCCTTCTGTGTGTGTGTATGCGTGTACTTACGTTCTCTCTCTGTGTGTGTGTGTGTGTGTGTGTGTGTGTGTGTGCTCTCTCTCTCTCTCTCTCTCTCTCTGTCTGTGTGTGTGCGTGCTTGCATTCCCTCTGTGTGTGTGTGTGTGTGTGTGTGTGTGTGCTCTCTCTCTGTCTGTGTCTGTGTGCTTGCATTCCTTCTGTGTGTGTGTGTGTGTGTGTGTGTGTGTGTACTTGCATTCTCTCTCTCTCTCTCTCTCTCTCTCTCTCTCTCTCTCTCTCTGTGTGTGTGTACTACGATCTCTCTCTCTGTGTGTGTACTCTCTCTCTCTCTCTCTCTCTGTGTGTGTGTGTGTGTGTGTGTGTGTGTGTGTGTGTACTCTCTCTCTCTCTCTGTGTATGTGTGTGTGTGTGTGTGTGTGTGTGTGTGTACCACGGTCTCTCTCTCTCTCTCTGTGTGTGTGTGTGTGTGTGTGTGTGTGTGTGTGTGCACGGTCTCTCTTCTGTGTGTGTGTGTGTGTGTGTGTGTGTACTTACGGTCTCTCTCTCTCTCTGTGTGTGTATGTGTGTGTGTGTGTGTGTACTTACGGTCTCTCTCTCTCTGTGTGTGTGTCAGGGTGTCCTGCAGCAGCTCGTGTCGGAGCAGCAGGTGCTGAATGAAGCTCTGAGAGCAGAGAAGAGTGTTTATGAGAATCTCAGACGAGTCCAGAGTCAGGACGACAGGTCAGAACTCCAGCACACACTCTACTGCGCTCCGTGTTAAAACCATCACTCGTGATGTTGATCTGTGTATGAATGTGTTCTTGAAACAGTGCATTTTTATTTAGAAAGCATGAGTTAAAGGAGTACTTCAGGAATTCTGTCATTCACTCACCGTCACAACGCTCCAGGTCCGTTTCTGGATCGGCGGTAGATTTTTATGTATTTATGCGTTTGTACAAGTATAGGCGGCCCTAATCATAATAGAATATTTGAAGGATTAAATATGATACATGTCCAGTTGAAGCTGAAGTTTTTAAGTGCATGTAAATGCACCCAATCACGAAAGTCTGTCAAACTCAAAATGATAAATACACCCGAGTGACAAATAGTAAAAAACATCATAACAGTCGTCCATATAAAAGACTCATGCATTCAAAGTCGTCTGAAGTCATGTGATGCTTTGTGTGAGGAAGAGACTGATATTAACCTAGTTTATCTGCTAAAGTTTTCAGATATCACACTCAGACCTGTGCATCATGTTTCACATGATATCAGCAAAGATCTGATTTGTGTTCCACAGAAGTCAGTCAGTCACAGTGTGTTGATGATGTTCACTGTTGTCTGAACTCTTCTTTAAGAGCTGAAGAGCTGTATGTGAGCGGTTCTGTTCTGATGCGTCTGTGTCGTTAACAGCACTGAGAAGCCTGGAGCGCTGCACGCCGAACTGGACTCGCTTCAGGTGCTGCGTCAACAGCTGGAAGAAACCCTGATGAGGGCCCGCGAGACGGCGCTTGTGCTGGACCGGGCCGCACTGATCCAGACCGACTATGGAGGTGGGACACGGCAGAGGCGCTAACTCTGAATGAACCGCTAGCTCATCACTGAAACACTCGTACGCTAGTCGAGCATGGAGACTCATAACCAGCCAGAACTCGTGTGTGTGTGTGTGTGTGTGTGTGTGTCTGCCTTATTCATTAATTTGAGTTCCAGAAACACCTTTATGTTCCATTTTAATTAGAAGCAGGAGTTTGGCTTTGTGATTTAAGCACTTCAAGCCTATTTTCTGTGAATCTAACTGTACAGGCTCATATTCTAGTGCCAAATGAAGCTGATTTTTATGCATCACATAGCTTGGTTTGTTCTTGTATATGGAAATATGAAATCTATTTAATGTACTTCAAACTGAAAAGAAATAAATCTAACCAGATTTCTTGGCCGGAATCTTCTGTTTTTGTTCATTATCTGTTTTGAACAGTAAGAAATCATTTTGAAGTAGTATAGGCGATTCCTCCAAGACGCTCACTTTCCTCAGATTATTAGAACATAAACTAAAACTAATATTTATTTGACATGTAAAAGAGGTGAGTATGTGAACTGGAGTTTTCCACAGAAAAGCCTCTTCACGGTGTTCATTTGTCATTTAGTGTCATCTAATTTCCACTAATATTGAAATGTTATTTAACCATTAAACAGTTTAATGATAATTAACCATACAAACTCATTCACACGTGCATGTAAAGGCATCACATGTTTGAATGACTGTGACTTTGTGTGGTTTGATGACAATATGCAGATTTAAACCATCAGCTAAATTAGAAAATGAAACACCAAAGAAACCAGATCTGCTGTTAAACTGGTTCTGATCAATAATCTGCAGGCCACTAACTGTAAATCACAGCCCCTCATGCCTTACACACTCTTTCATGAAGTCCTCACACTACACACACTCTTTCATGAAGTCCTCACACTAAACACACTCTTTCATGAAGTCCTCACACCACACACACACTCTTTCATGAAGTCCTCACACTCACACACTCTTTCATGAAGTCCTCACGCCTCACACACTCTTTCATGAAGTCCTCACACTACACACACACTCTTTCATGAAGTCCTCACACTACACACACTCTTTCATGAAGTCCTCACACTACACACACACTCTTTCATGAAGTCCTCACACCACACACCACTCTTTCATGAAGTCCTCACACTACACACTCTTTCATGAAGTCCTCACACTACACACACTCTTTCATGAAGTCCTCACACACACACACACTCTTTCATGAAGTCCTCACACTACACACACTCTTTCATGAAGTCCTCACACTACACACACTCTTTCATGAAGTCCTCACTACACACTCTTTCATGAAGTCCTCACACTACACACACTCTTTCATGGTCGTCCTCACACTACACACACTCTTTCATGAAGTCCTCACACTACACACACTCTTTCATGAAGTCCTCACACTACACACACTCTTTCATGAAGTCCTCACACTACACACACACTCTTTCATGAAGTCCTCACACCACACACACACTCTTTCATGAAGTCCTCACACTACACACACACTCTTTCATGAAGTCCTCACACAACACACACTCTTTCATGAAGTCCTCACACTACACACACTCTTTCATGAAGTCCTCACACACACACACTCTTTCATGAAGTCCTCACACTACACACACTCTTTCATGAAGTCCTCACACTACACACACTCTTTCATGAAGTCCTCACACTACACACACTCTTTCATGAAGTCCTCACACTACACACACACTCTTTCATGAAGTCCTCACTAGGGATGGGTCACGATTTTCGAATAGTCAATTTAATTATAGAATATCGATTAGGTTATGCGATTATTTTCTAAAGGTGTACCTACACTGGGTGTTTTGAACCGTGCCGAGCGCCCTGTTTGTTTGACTAATGTGATCGCTCTGTGCCGCGCTCGGAGGCAGTTTGTTTAGCAGGCCCTGGCTTGGTTGTAAGAGGTGGGCCAGAGTGCGGTTCATTTGGACTCTGGCGCGGCACACAAGTAGGCTAGTGTGAGCGCTAACCGCGCCGGAGCACGGAACTTCTGATACGTGCATCCTGATTGCGTGAACAATAGACCAGTTAAGCAAATATATAGTGAGAGGGCCGTTTGTTTCAGCATCCCAAACAACCCAAAATAATAAACCACAAAGTTAACAAAACGATGCACTTCACTGCGCCGAGCCAGAGCACTTCTCTGCCACCTTCACGTGCTATCGGAAACATCCGGTTTCCCACTTATGAAGTCATGACGAGCTCGCTGCATTCAAATTTTTTGTTGAATGAATAATGTAATATTCCACTGGTTGATAACCATAAATATTTATGTAAAAATGATTTGTGCTGTTTTTTGTGTTAAATGTGAATAATGACAAGTTGGATGCCACAGACTTTATTTTTTATTAGCGGAGTATACAGGTGTAATTTTCACTTTAACTTCACGCAATATAACATGATTTTATTATTGTAATTTTGACTTTATTCTTAAAATATGACATTAATCTTATTTATTTAGTTATTTATTTGAGAAAGATAAACTGATCAAACTTGCGCTGGCCGCTTGGTATTTAAAAAAAACTAAAACTTGAATTTAAAAACATAAAATGTTCCAATCATATTTCTGAATTAAATTAATAAAGAAACGAAACGAATTATTCGAACTATTTTAATGGCTGCAGCAGCAGCAGCTTTGTAATGTGGAGGAGAGAGAGAGAGAAAGACACGGCTCGGTCGGACTCATGCGGATAATTCTGATAAGATGCAGGGATCTATATTTGTTCCCTCGTTTCAATTAAAAGTTCCCCGGACTAAGTGTGAACAGATTGCACTCTCGTCTTCTTCCCGAGCATGTGAACATTTAATATATGAAATAGGTTATTGTTATGAAAACAGACGTTAAAATTAATGTTCACATAATAAGTGCCGTCATTCAGGCTGTTCATGATAGAGGTCTGCTTCCCGACCCGAGCCCGCGGGTCCCGAAATGCTTTCTGGTTTCGGGTTGGGTTAATGTTTAATGGATAACCGGGCTCGGGTTCGTAGCTAAACCAAAACTATATGCAGAGGCTACGCTGCTTTCATGAAGCCTTCGCACACACACATTGTGCACACAGATATCAGAGATCGCACAGCGCACAAACAACAGCACGGAAGCTTTTTCTTAGTAAAATAGCTTCGATTGGCTACTGACTCGCAACGTTATATTTCTTTGCAATGAGGGGTAATCGCTGTTTTTGAAGTAACTAAGCCTCATTGCTTGTATAGAGACGCGCAGATGCAGGTGCACGCACAACTTTCATACCCCTCTCTCTCTCTCTTGCTAATTCAAATAAATGATTATTTATATATATATATATATATATATATACAGTGGGGCAAAAAAGTATTTAGTCAGCCACCAATTGTGCAAGTTCTCCCACTTAAAAAGATGAGAGAGGCCTGTAATTTTCATCATATGTATACCTCAACTATGAGAGACAAAATAAGAAAAAAAATCCAGAAAATCACATTGTAGGATTTTTAAAGAATTTATTTGCAAATTATGGTGGAAAATAAGTATTTGGTCACCTACAAACAAGCAAGATTGCTGGCTCTCACAGACCTGTAACTTCTTCTTTAAGAGGCTCCTCTGTCCTCCACTCGTTACCTGTATTAATGGCATCTGTTTGAACTCGTTATCAGTATAAAAGACACCTGTCCACAACCTCAAACAGTCACACTCCAAACTCCACTATGGCCAAGACCAAAGAGCTGTCAAAGGACACCAGAAACAAAATTGTAGACCTGCACCAGGCTGGGAAGACTGAATCTGCAATAGGTAAGCAGCTTGGTGTGAAGAAATCTACTGTGGGAGCAATTATTAGAAAATGGAAGACATTCAAGACCACTGATAATCTCCTTCGATCTGGGGCTCCACGCAAGATCTCACCCCGTGGGGTCAAAATGATCAAAAGAACTGTGAGCAAAAATCCCAGAACCACACGGGGGGACCTAGTGAATGACCTGCAGAGAGCAGGGACCAAAGTAACAAAGGCTACCATCAGTAACACACTGCGCCGCCAGGGACTCAAATCCTGCAGTGCCAGACATGTCCCCCTGCTTAAGCCAGTACATGTCCAGGCCCGTCTGAAGTTTGCTAGAGAGCATTTGGATGATCCAGAAGAGGATTGGGAAAATGTCATGAAACCAAAATATAACTTTTTGGTAAAAACTCAACTTGTCGTGTTTGGAGGAGAAAGAATGCTGAGTTGCATCCAAAGAACGCCATACCTACTGTGAAGCATGGGGGTGGAAACATCATGCTTTGGGGCTGTTTTTCTGCAAAGGGACCAGGACGACTGATCTGTGTAAAGGAAAGAATGAATGGGGCCATGTATCGTGAGATTTTGAGTGAAAACCTTCTAACATCAGCAAGGGCATTGAAGATGAAACGTGGCTGGGTCTTTCAGCATGACAATGATCCCAAACACACCGCCCGAACGAGGAGTGGCTTCGTAGAAGCATTTCAAAGGTCCTGGAGTGGCCTAGCCAGTCTCAGATCTCAACCCCATAGAAAATCTTTGGAGGGAGTTGAAAGTCCGTGTTGCAGCGACAGCCCCAAAACATCACTGCTCTAGAGGAGATCTGCATGGAGGAATGGGCCAAAATACCAGCAACAGTGTGTGAAAACCTTGTGAAGACTTACAGAAAACGTTTGACCTCTGTCATTGCCAACAAAGGGTATATAACAAAGTATTGAGATGAAATTTTGATATTGACCAAATACTTATTTTCCACCATAATTTGCAAATAAATTCTTTAAAAATCCTACAATGTGATTTTCTGGATTTTTTTCTCTTATTTTGTCTCTCATAGTTGAGGTATACCTATGATAGAAATTACAGGCCTCTCTCATATTTTTAAGTGGGAGAACTTGCACAATTGGTGGCTGACTAAATACTTTTTTGCCCCACTGTATATATATATATGAAATAGGTTATTGTTATGACAGACGTTAAAATTAATGTTCACATAATAAGTGCCGTCATTCAGGCTGTTCACAATATGTTTTAGCGCATAATGTTTTAAGACTGATATTCTGTTAGCGTAATATGTTTTAAGCAATAATATTAATTCATTAATTAATCAAACGGTTAAGTTTTTTTATAATATGAATGTTCATGCTCATTTTTAAAATAGAACTGTCCTAACCTTATACGCAGTTGATAATCGACGGACTGTTCTGTTAATAAATGCCTCATTCGGTTATGTTATATTAATATGTTTCAGCAATCATAGTTACGACCATTAATTGGCTCAGGTTAAGATAGACTTTTCTCTAATTAATTAAACTGTTATCTTACAGATTGAAAGCCTGAATGGTTTCTCTCCCTCTCTCTGTTTATGTGTGTGTGTGTGTGTTTGTGTGTGTGTGAGCGTGTGTGTGTGCGTGCGTGCGTGTGTGTGCGCGTGGGTGTGCGGGTACATGCGCAGGAGGGGTGCGATTTTCGAATAGTAATCGAATAACACACAGCGATTATCGAATATTACTTTTGCTTAAAATGCACATCCCTAGTCCTCACACTATACACGCTTTCATGAAGTCCTCACACTACACACACTCACTCTTTCATGAAGTCCTCACTACACACACTCTTTCATGAAGTCCTCACTACACACACTCTTTCATGAAGTCCTCACTACACACACTCTTTCATGAAGTCCTCACACTACACACACTCTTTCATGAAGTCCTCACTACACACACTCTTTCATGAAGTCCTCACACTACACACACACTCTTTCATGAAGTCCTCACTACACACACTCTTTCATGAAGTCCTCACTACACACACTCTTTCATGAAGTCCTCACACTACACACACTCTTTCATGAAGTCCTCACACTACACACTCTTTCATGAAGTCCTCACACTACACACACACTCTTTCATGAAGTCCTCACTACACACACTCTTTCATGAAGTCCTCACTACACACACTCTTTCATGAAGTCCTCACTACACACACTCTTTCATGAAGTCCTCACACTACACACACACTCTTTCATGAAGTCCTCACACTACACACACACACTCTTTCATGAAGTCCTCACTACACACACTCTTTCATGAAGTCCTCACACACACACTCTTTCATGAAGTCCTCACTACACACACTCTTTCATGAAGTCCTCACTACACACACACCTCACACACACAGTCACTACACACACTCTTTCATGAAGTCCTCACACTACACACACACTCTTTCATGAAGTCCTCACACTACACACACTCTTTCATGAAGTCCTCACACTACACACACTCTTTCATAGGGACATTATCATTATCATCTTTATACACATTGGAAGGTGGAATAAACCGCAGTAAATCACAGTTTGATGTTTGGTGTCACAACATTCACAAACAAACTGAAGCAGCAGATTCCAGCAGAACGGTGAGAGTTTCATCATCTAGCAGTACTACAGTAATCTCTCTCTGATGCTGTAGTTTCAGGACTTTTATGTTAATAACAGCAGAATATGACTTTAAAGAGACCCAGAAAAGATCATTCTCTTCTTTACTCACCCTTCGTGTCATCTTAAATCTTTATGACTGATTTGTTTCTG
The DNA here is from genome assembly GCA_027564155.1 of Gymnocypris eckloni scoliostomus. NCBI lineage: Eukaryota > Metazoa > Chordata > Actinopteri > Cypriniformes > Cyprinidae > Gymnocypris > Gymnocypris eckloni. The sequence continues at coordinate 397,634 of CM050422.1, forward strand.
TGGAACAAAAGGATATATTTAGAGAAATGTGACCTATTTTTCTTTTGTGTTCCTCTAATGAAAGTCGTACTGGTTTGTAACAACAGAGTGAGTAAATGATGACAGAATGTCTGCTTTTGTGTGTATTCTCCCTTTAACATTCAGTGTGAGAGCGGTGATGAAGGAAGGACAGAAATATATGAAAGAGATGTATGAGGAGGAAGCTTAGTGTCTGTCTTGGTTCTTTCTAGAATCCAGCAGTGATGATGAAGATGAAGACGATCGTGAGAGCAGCAGCGAGGAGTTCACAGACAGTATAGAGGACGATGAGATCAAACTGACGGCTCAGAGTCTGACGAGTGTGCAGGTAAGAAGACAGCTCTTAAAGAACAGATAATGTTATTCTGTCAGCGTCTCCTGACCAGTTCAGATCTTTCCATTACTGGACCAGATGAAGGCCACAGCTCCTTCAGATTATTGGAGTTACTTTAAAGATAACAAAATTCTTCTGTTATGGTTTTAATTTCACATCTGTAGCTTGAAGCTCCTTCATCTCAAATACTAGCATACACATTTCATTTAATACGAATCTGAAATATAATATTCTTTAGAAATTGTCTGTTTCCATGAATTAGTTCCACCTGACTTCCTGTGTCAACAGGAAGTGCATCAACAGGCATTGGAAACTAAAGGGCGCTTTAATGAGCTCAGTTTAATGGAGTCTTTAGCATTTGTTTGTGGTTAGCGTATCTCAGAGTTCACTGTGTTCTCCTGACAGAGACCTGAGGAGTTCAGCAGGGCGCTGATGTCCCACAATGCATCAGAGCAGAGAAACCGAGACGAAAGTGAGACGGGCTGCTCCTCACTCGCTTGCTCCAGGTACCAAATCCATCCCCTTCAGATCGCTTGTGTTAGCTGGTGTCTTCCTGCTCTGATGGATCGTATCTCTCACAGGAGCGCTCTGAATGAAGACGAGTCTGGATTAGCAGCAGATGAGGAGGAATCTGTCAGGTGTCGAGGGATGGAGAAGCGTGAAACAGAACGGCCAAACTCCCGTGAGCCTCAGAGAGTTTACCGTTCGTTCCAAGAGGAGGAGGAAGAAGAATACGATGATGATGAAGATGGAGAGGAAGGGGAAGATGTCAGGGGCCCTCAAGGCAAGCGCGGGCCCCCGAGTGTGAAGCTGCGGGAGGGGAGGGGGAAGAGGAGGTGCACCAGACCTCATTCTCTGGACCTCGGAGCTCTGCTGTCTCACAAACCTGCAGCCCAGCACACAGTTCAGGTGACACATCATTAGCCAAATAACTAGCACCGGTTAACCCTAACCAGCTTCATTTTCATACAGCAAAGTACAGACTGTATTATGAAAGCGTTCAGGTAAGAACTGTGGGTTTGTGAAGGATTCGGTGTTTGTTTTGGGATCAGGATGTAGGAATGGAGCGGGAGGTCAAAGGGGACAGCGGTTGGTTCGACTGCAGGAGGGGGCGGAGCCATCGGGTTCTGGCAGCACGTGGAGGCGGGGCTTCGGGAGCAGGCGGAGCGTCTCCGTAGCGACCTCGCTGTGATTCGTCAGGAGAGCCACGAGCTGCAGGAGAGACTGATGGTGTCAGAGGCAACGGTGCAAGCGCAGGCAGAACAACTGAAAGACTACAGAGAGCTGCTGAGTGAGGGGACAGACAGAGAGAGACACATTTACACACTTTTTCACACACCTAAACACACACACATGATATCTCCCAAGGGTAACATGTAAAGTGTGCAAAGTAACGGTCCTAGTACTGATTCTTGAGGTACTCCATACTGCACTTGTGATCGATATGATACCTCTTCATTCACTGCTACGAATTGATGGCGGTCAGATAAGTACGATTTGAACCATGCTAATGCACTTCCACTAATGCCAACAGAATTTTCAAGTCTATTCAAAAGAATGTTGAGATCGATCGTGTCGAACGCAGCACTAAGATCCAGGAGCACTAATAGAGAGATACAACCACGATCAGATGATAAGAGCAGGTCATTAGTCACTCTAATGAGAGCAGCCTCAGTACTACGAGATGCTCTACATCCTGACTGGAAATCCTCACAGATATCAGTTTTCTCTAAGAAGGAACAGTTGTGATGATATTACCTTTTCTAGTATCTTTGACAGAAAAGGGTGATTCTAGACACACAAACACACACTATACACACACACACACACACACACACACACACACCCCTCTGCGATTGGTACTGATGTTTCTGTGTTTGTCAGCTGAGAGCGCCGTGCAGCAGGACAGTAAACAGGTGCAGGTGGATCTTCAAGATTTGGGATACGAGACGAGCGGCCGCAGCGAGAATGAAGCAGAGAGAGACGACGCCAGCAGCCCCGGTACACACACACACACACACACACACACACTGACAGTCATAAATACAGCAGCTCCAAAATAGCGCTTCTGATTTCTGAAGGAACAATAAACATGAATATGAAAAGGACTTTTGCTCTAATGACTGCAGCACTGGAGCTACGTGAACACAAGCTGATGATCATGTGACCCCACTGTACACAACACATCCAAACGTCTGATGCAGCGTTTCTCAGTCTCAAATGTTTTGCATGTGATGAACATTCATGTGCTGCTTGAAACTAGTGCCGCAGCTCAGCGCATGTCGTGTCCTTCTGTCATCAGAGTTTGATGAGCTGGAGACGGGCGTCTCTCTCTCGGCTACGGTGAGCAGATGCAGCGGCTGGAACGCAGACAGCGACAGAACGCAGACAGACGACCCGTCCTCGCTGAAGCGTCTGGTGCAGGATCTGCGCTCGCAGCTCTCTCGCTGCCACAAAGTGATCCGCGGCCTGCAGCTGCGCATCCGCTCGCTCTCAAACACCTCCGACTACGCCTCCAGCCTGGAGCGCACGCCGCGCAAGGTAACCTGACGTTAGCACTGACCTGTTAGTAACGTTACCGCCACCTCATCTGCAGAATCTCTTCAGACTGATCATATTATACTTTGATATGTCTCTCTAAAAATACTCGGTAATCAATCGGTAATGACGCCAAACTTGATTTCCTGCACAGACATGTCTTTCTAATCACTCATGTCTCAGATTAATTGTTCATGTTCATACATGTATTAATTTGATAAAGAGCCGCAGAGGCCGGAGGTGTGATGATGAACTGTGTGTGTGACCCGTCAGGTGAACTGGGCGTTTCAGGTGAGCTCGGCTCACAGCGGTGTGGACGAGGACGAGGGCTGGCAGTCAGACGGGCCGCTGAGACCCAGCCGCGAGCTGCAGGAGCTGATGAGCCGCGTGACGCTGCTGGAGACACAGATCAGGAGCTCCGCACGCGAGGGAAAGAGCGTCCCGGAGGACGGGAAATGTGCCACTTGGCCCGGGTGAGACACCAACCTTGATTTTCTGCAGCGCATATACAATCAAATCAGATTCAATCAAAGCAGCTTCACAGCAATAAACAAGAAAATAACAGATTAATTTTCAGCTGTCAAGCAGCTCTACAGTAGACAAGAGCGTCATTATTCTGATCAGGGTTCACTGAGCATATTAACTGTGTCTTAAGAACATGTTTGACCAGCTAGCAGTTAGAGATTATCAGTTTTACATGTCAGATTTAGATTAGATCCGTCTTCCTTTTTGTAACTGGAATTAAAAAAAGTTATGACCAGGCTTGAATAAAAAAGTAGATGACTATCTTTGTAAGACTAGTCTTAAGCCGGTCACACACCGGGCGAGACACACTGCACAGCGCCATGTCTTTAAAACTCGATCACACAGTTTTGAACAATGTTCTGAGTCATAGAAAACAATGTGTTATGTGTTAAAGACGTGGCGCTGCGCTTCTCGTCCGGTGTGGGACCGGCTTTAGTAGTTTATGAAACCAGCCACAGTTCAGTTCAGCTGCAACAGACGTGCTGGACATATTTCTGTGTGTTAATAAAATCCAGCAAAGCACCAAATCTTTTCCTCTTCCTGTTTGTACAGGAAGTACAACACACTGATCCAGGCACAGGCACGAGAGCTGTCCCACCTGCGTCAGAAGATGCGAGAGGGCCGGGGCATCTGTCACATCCTCACACAGCACTTGAGTGACACGACCAAAGCCTTCGAGGAGCTGCTGCGCGCCAACGACATCGATTACTACATGGGCCAGAGCTTCCGGGAGCAGCTTTCCCAGAGTTCCTCACTCGCTCAGAGAGTCAGCACCAAGATCAGTGGACGTGAGTGTGTGTGTGTGCGCACTCCTTACACACACTATCGGATCCTTTCCTTAAGTGTCTGCTGGGTTGTAAATATACAGCCCTTCACTAATGGCGCTTTTCCACTGCATGGTACGGCACGGTACGGTAAGGTTCACTTTTGGGGGGTTTTCCACTGGGTACTGTACCTGGTACCTGATACTTTTTTAGTACCACTTCGGTCGAGGTTCCAAGCGAGCCGTGCCGTTACCAAAACGTGACGTGTAAACTCTGCTGATCACTGATTGGCCGGGGAGAATCGTCATTACTGCGTCACTGAACTTGCGACACGAGACCCTCCTCTACAGCCCGACCCGCTAGATTTAAATCAGCACAGCCAGCGAAGCATCGGACGCAACTTCTGTTTAAACAAACGCACATTTTTGCATCAACCACAAAATAGCAGTGTCGTTGTCTGTTGAGGAAGTTCAGACGTTCCTCTCATTGATAGCCGAGGAGCGGATCCAGTGAGAGCTTGATGGCACGACGCCGAAGGAAAAAGCCTTATGTATAACGTTACTTTTGAACTTGCTATATTTTCAGAGTATGTTTTCTGTTTATATTTTTACCTCTGTATCTGTGTTTTGCTTCAATTAAAAACAATCTGATCGAATAAGTGTACCTCCAGACTATATTAAATATGTATCATTGTATGAGCACGTAATGAACCTCTTGAAAAAGACAAATGATTAATGCCGCAATTATAAAAATCATCACATAAATAAAAAAAAACAAGGGATACATTGTACATTTTGAAATATTCAAAAGTTTATTGATAATTCACTTTACAGAACACGCTGCATGAATAGTTAACTAATCAAGTAACGTTAACGCAGCACACCTGCACGAACATCCTTGCTCTCCTCATCTACAGCCCGTGGCACTGTCACCACAGTCTCTGCTGCTGAGGGTAAATCACAAGCGTTCTCATACTCATAGACCTCTCCATTGCTGTTAAAACATCCCTGCTCTCCTCCTCTACAACCCGTGTCACTGCCACCACAGTCTCTGCTGCTGGGGGTAAATCACAAGCATTCTCATACTCATAGACCTCTCCATTGCTGTTAAAAACATCCACATGCCGAGAGTGAAGAACACTATTCCGTCTCCTTTCTTTGTTGTGAGTTTGTTTGTGGCGCGTTTACGATGATGTCACGGCAGTAGAGGCGGCGCAATTATACGACGTGAATAATCCACTCTATAGCGGTACTAAACTGCGGTGGAAACGCAAACCGACCCGAACTGAGCCGTACCGTACCGAGCCGTGCCGAACCGTACCGTACCATGCAGTGGAAAAGCGCCATAAATGTTTCTTTTGGTCGTCAGGTGATCGTTTAGAGCAGCAGGATGATAAAATGGGTCACGAGCTGCTCGCGCTGAGGTGAGCGTCTCCTCTGAAATATAATATGCATAAGTTTACTTCACTTTATTAATGACAGGTGGTCGTGTTCTTCAATAGGCTGAGTAAGGAGCTCCAACACAAAGATCAAATCATCGAGTCTCTCCACACCCAGTTACAGCAGCGTCCGGACACGCCCTGCAGCAGCCACGCCCCATCCGAGACAACAGACCAATCAGATGGCATCTCGTTTGCGTCCGACGAGAGAGGATCCACCAATGAGGACGTGGACCTGTGCTCAGATATGGACACCACCAGTGAGTTTCCACAGGAGGAGCCCGACCTAAACACAGAGGCGCGAAAACCACTATCACACACACACACACACACACACACACACACACACACACACACACACACACACACACACACACACACACCTATGTGTTATCATTCATTCACAACCTGCAGACTCCGGTGGTATGAGCAGAAGTGAATGCTGTGTGTCTCTTCTCCAACAGTTCTCAGCGCTCCTCACTCGCTCTCCAGCTATCAGCTAACTGCGCATGCCATCGACTACATGCCCGTATCCCATCATGCACTGGACAATTAATTTAGATGCATCAACAAGCGCACATTGATGTTGTTGATCTGTGATTGGACTGCAGACCATCACATGACTGATATTCAGAATAATTGTGTAATATTGTTTTTATACAACAGTTCAATAAACTCAGTAAACAGTTGTTCACAATCAGTCAGTAAATCTGTGTTCACTCGTGATGGCTGATCTCTGAGCTGCTGTGTACAATTAATACAGTTTGTTTAATTTGCTTCATGCAGTGTTTAAATTGAGTATGTGTGCTTGTGTAAAGATGTTAGAACCATTTCACTCATTGCTGGTGTGTGTGTGTGTGTGTGTGTGTGTGTGTGTGTGTGTGTGTGTGTGTGTGTGTGTGTGTGTGTGTGTGTGTGTGTGTGTGTGTGTGTGTGTGTGTGTGTGTGTGTGTGTGTGTGTGTGTGTGTGTGTGTGTTTGTTTTGACAGTGGCTCCAACCAACATCTTTATCCAGAGTCATGATGCAGTCAGCCAGCTGACCAATGAAGTCAGAGCATTGAAGGAGGAAAATCTGGCACTACAGTCAAGGCTACAAGCCAGCAGAGGTACATGCATGCACACACACAAACAGATGAATGGTTCAGCTAAGTGATAAATGCATACTGTTGTTGTGCCTCTAGGGACAGGTTGGGAAACACTGGACTAGACAGCCTATAATAGCAGATGGAGAGCATCACTGTTTAGCCAGCCCAGTAATCTGCAGATCACATAGACATAATTTGTGCACAACATTGCCAAACATAAGTGCTACAGATCACATGCATTTAATGTCTCTGCTAGAAGCAGATATGTATTTCAGCAAAACACACTCATTAATTCACATGAATCATATCGTTTGTGTGATGCAGACTGCATTGAAGAGGCGGAGCAGCTCCGGGAAGTGGTGCTTTCTGGGCGTGTCCATCTGCAGCAGGTGGAGTTAGAGGCGGAGCAATGGAAGGAGGAGTTGAGGAGGCTGCAGACACACAACTGTGAACAAACCCAACAAATCCAACAACTGCGACAGGACAGACAAAACAGTCAGGAGCACAACAACAGGTCAGAGAAACTGTGTAAACAGCTCCGTGTGAAGAAAGCAGTTTCTGCTCATTGTGATTTGATAAGTGTGACGTGAATGAAGGCTGTGTAACTGCTGATCTTTGTGCAGACTGCAGCACGAGGTGACTTTACTCCAGCAGCAGTTATTAGAGAGCAGACACTCCCTACAGAGTGAACTACGGCTGTACGAGCGCATGTGTGGCGTGAGAAAGAGCGCCGCTGCAGGTGAGACGCACCACAACATCTGTGAACGATGCTGGAATAGTCAACACATCCAAAATAAACAGATCCTGCCATGGTTTATTTAATTTCATGTTGCTGCAAACTTGTCTGAGAGTCTTTTTTCTGTGAAACGCAACAGATGTCTGTAAAAGAGCCTTCACTGCTGCTCACTAGTGTGATTTGCTGCGGTGCATTATCTGTCATGTGAAGAGTGAATATGTGCTCGAGTGATGATGAATATTGAGCAGTTACTCCAAACAAATCACGTGCAGATGTTATCATCCACTGAGCCTCTCTCTCTCTCTTTCTCTCTCTGTTGGCCGCTGGTGTAGGGTCCGTGTGTGTTGTGGTGGAGCTCGTGTAGATGTTATCATCCACTGAGCCTCTCTCTCTCTCTCTCTCTCTCTCTCTGTTGGCCGCTGGTGTAGGGTCCGTGTGTGTTGTGGTGGAGCTCGTGTAGATGTTATCATCCAGTCTGTGCACTCTCTCTCTCTCTCTCTCTCTCTCTCTCTGTTAGCCGCTGGTGTAGGGTCCGTGTGTGGCGTGGTGGAGCTCGTGTAGTTGTTATCATCCAGTCTGTGTACTGAGCCTCTCTCTCTCTCTCTGTTGGCCGCTGGTGTAGGGTCCGTGTGTGGCGTGGTGGAGCTCGGGGAGCTGCTGGTGGAGGTTCGGGCTCTAAGGGCTCAGCTGGAGCGCAGTGTTCAGGAGAACAATGCTTTACGAGCTCTGCTGCAGAAACAGCTGGATCATTGCATCGATCTGCGCCCGTCGCCCATCATCCCGGCCAGTCCGCTGCGGGACGTGCTTTACCGCCGACAGCTTCTGCACGGTAATGTCTGCACCTGTCGATTTCACATTCATGTTCTGCATGTGATTTATAGGTTGGCCATATGTGCCAATTATATGGGACACGTCCTGGCCAGGATTTTTTATATTGCCTGAAACATCCAAAGTAGTTTGACCAATAACATGCAGGTATTGTACATAACTGACCAATCGTGGTGGGTGAGAAGGTGAGATCTACAGAGAATCAAAGCGATGCAAATACACGTGTTTGTTCATTCGCTTGACTTGAAGCTTTGCTGTGCACCGATCTTTATATGACACCAAAGTACCGATTCGAAAGCATAAGGAGCCGTCTGCTCTGCTCTCTATAACTCTCTTGAATGTCAAACAACGATCTACCTGCACAGTGCAAACAGCCAAAACCTGGATATTTTGGGCAATATAGAAATCCTGGCAAGGACACGTCCGGTAAAAATGGCCCGTATGGTCACCCTAGTGATTTAACTACTAGAAAACATGACACTAGTGTGTGAGGTGTTGAGAATCTGCTGAATATGACGAGCATTACCTGCAGTTTTCCAGTGCTGTTGTTTGTGAATGTATGTGCTGGTTTTGTGCCGTGCTCCACAGACCCGTCTCCTTCTCCTCCGGTCAGAGACGTGGGGCCGCTGTACTCGCCGTACTCAGAGATGGAGGAGAGCGCTGTGAACACTAACGGTGTGTGCTAACATCCGCTGCAGCTGGGGCGCTCTGATCACGCTTTGGAATTTAAGTCATTATTGTTTAAATTATTAATGTTCTGCTGTGAAACAGTAAATTAAACCTTTAAAAAGACTTCTCGCTTCATTGAGAACCTGATCTTGTTTAACAGTTCTGGCAGCAGTTACAAATAAACTTTCCATCGATCTCCTGTAACCTGCTGAAGTGCTTCTGATTGGGATCTAGTTATTAGTGCTGCTGCTTGAGGACCATTCATTGTTGATGAGAAGGACTAAAAAGCGTCTTCTCTTCAGACTCTCTGGAGCCGCATGCGCATCTGGAAGGAGAAGCTCCGGACGGCTCGTTCTCCAATCGTAACGGGCGGCACGCCATCGGTCACGTGGACGACTACGGCGCGCTGCAGCAGCAGGTGATGGAGGGCCGGGCGCTGGTGCAGCGGATGGAGGCGGCGCTGCAGGCGAGTCTCGGATCAGCACTGCTGGAGATCAGCGGAGGGAAGGTGATGCTCACACACATGACAGATCCGAGCGCTTGTGCAAGCGGCAGTGGTGTCATGTCTTTCGCTCTTACAGGCTCTAGACTACAACACAGAGAAGACGCTGCTCTCCGACACCAAGACTTTGAGTCAGATTCTGGACGAGGCCGTCTCTCTGCTCAAGATGTTCTGGCGGGCGGCGCTTCCGAGCAGCGACGGTCCCGCTCATCTCATTCAGAGGGTTCGAACCGCATTCACCGAGCCCTGAAAATCAAACGCAGTGTTAATGTGAATGAACTGAGATGAATGTGTCCTCTCAGGAGCAGTCGATGCGTGAGGAGATCCAGTCGCTGCGTTTGCGGATCGCAGAACAGGAGGAGGTTCTGCAGGGAACCATCCAGCGTCTGCGCTGCTCCAACCGCACCAAAGAAAGCATGGAGACCTTCATCGTCAACCAGCGTGAGTCCAAACAGTGCTTTTCAGCCTAACAGCAGAATTCAGGCTAGTAATAGCCTGGCACAGATATTGAATAAATTAGTCAAATGTAAAATAAAACACTGCGTGAATTAAACATCACAACACGTGACCTAACCTAACCCTAAGGTGCACCAAGTCATTTTTGCCAAACGTTGATATTTGAAAGCACCAAAACAATCAAGCCAATGGCCCAATAGGACCTCGCCCGTCTCAGCCCCACACGTACGGACACAACCCTGGCATAACGACGATCACCGAAACAAGCAAAGATGACACACAAGCATATTTAAACAAAATCCAGCACAGATAAGTTGTGTGAAACAATGCAAAATCAACATTACTAGCCTATCAAAAAGAAACGACGCAGCCTCGGCGTCCGCTTCAAGTCGTTCCCGCTCCTCGAGTCCTCTCCAGCGCTGGAAAGCTGCTCTGTGTTTACACGGGTCCGACTCCTAATGCTCGCCTTACTGCTGATTGGCTGCTAGTGTGTTTTGGGTCATGGTCCAGCGGTCAAAAGCGGTTTTAGTGCTCCTTTAATGCATTTGTAATAACTGCATTTGTGCTTGTAGAGAGGACCGAAATCAAAACTCAAAGGGTCACAGTATTTGACCCATACGCAGTCAGAAGCTCAGGACACCTTTCATGTGTTTCAGTATTTTGAAGCTTGGACTTTTGGTGTTATACGTGGTTGGTTTGTTAGTGTAATGATGAGCTTTAACAAACATGTTTATCTTACAGTTTCCCGGACGCGAGATGTGCTGAAGAAAGCGCGAGCGAATCTAGAGGTGAGTGTTCGATTCCACCTCAGATAAACTGTTCAGTGCTGTTCGTCTTGTGTTTGTCCCTCATCCCGAATCTCGACCTCTTTCTCTTTCCTCTATTTCTCTGAGTGTTTCCAGAAGAACGAGCTCAGGATTTCCTCTCTAAGCTCCTCTTCCTCTCTTTGCCATGGTAACGGTCTGGTTTGTGGCGTGTGTTTCAGCTCATGCTGCTTGAGTACTTCCTTCTGTGAGATCAGTCATGTGACTTTGAGTGACTCATGATTCGTCCAATCACAAACAGGGATGAGATTTATAATATCTCACTGACATCATAAAACACAACTAGTGATGCACCGAAATGAATTTCTTCCTGAAACAAACTTTAGCTTTAGTTTAAATAGACACTGACACACTCAAAAAGTGCCGCTGGAGAAGCGCTAATTAAACATCAGCGTTTCGGCCGTACAGAGCTGATCGAATCATTTCTGTTATCAAGAACTTTGGTGCATCACTGCACACTACAACATGTGCTAACAAAGACATTAGACTCTCCAAACCAAGTGTGTGTGTGTGTGTGTGTGTGTGTGTGTGTGTGTGTGTGTGTGTGTGTGAGAGAGAGCGTGCGTGTGTGCGTGAGTGTGTGTGAGAGAGAGAGAGAGAGAGTGTGTGTGTGCATGTGTGTGTGTGTGTGTGTGTGTGTGAGAGAGTGCGTGTGTGTGTGTGAGAGCGTGTGTGTGTGTGAGTGTGTGTGTGTGTGTGCATGTGTGTGTGTGTGTGTGTGAAAGAGAGTGTGTGTGTGTGTGTGTGTGTGGGGTCTTCTGCTTGCATGTGTGTGAGTGAGTGTGTGTGTGTGTGTGTGAGAGTGTGTGTGTGTGTGCATGTGTGTGTGTGCATGTGTGTGAGTGTGGCGTGTGTGTGCATGTGTGTGTGTGTGCGAGGCATGCATGTGTGTGTGTGAGAGCGTGTGTGTGTGTGTGTGTGGTGTGTGTAGCTTGCCCTGATGTGATTCTGATAATCAGCCGGATTGATTGTAGGTTCTTTACTCTTCTCCAGGTAAAGTCTTCACAGGTGCATCCGCAGGTTCTTCTTGGGGACGTGTGACCCCTGCGTCTTCTCAGATCGCCATGGAAACAGCCAATCTGCAGCAACCTGCCAAGAAGCATGTCAGGGAGCGACTTGAGCCTTCCGCCTCACGTTAAACCAGTCAACACCTCTAACTAACCCGCCTTACCCTCCCCGTGTGATCTTACTCTTCCCTTTAACAGTGCGCCGTTAATATCCACATGCCTATTGATTGTTTATCTTTTGCCACGAGACAGAGAGCAAACGCATTCTTCACTCTCTGAGATAAAAACAGACTGCCACAGAAGTCCTTTGAGTATCTCGGGGATCTCTGGCTAAAACACATTATATTAGTGCGGCTGATCAGCATGCGAGCCATTCTGAGCGCTGCTAAACTAAAGTGTGTGAAAAAAGTTCACGGGCTTGACATTGTGCCACTGCTAGGATTGTTGATATTGTCATCATTGAATGCTGTGTTTAGTATTTGCATGATGGAGGTTGATAAGAAGAAAGTACACTTGTTTTTTTGTGAGGTGAGGTTCACCAAACAAGCCAAAGTCTGCATGGTTAATTCCCTCATCTCGGCTGTTGATGACGACATCTGTCTGTAAACTGATTTCAAGCAACCCGTGTTTACTAGCACTAGTTTAACCACCGTCTGCTTACACAAGAACTTCATTCAGAAGCAAAGTGAGTGTGTGTGTGTGCGTGAGTGTGTGCGTGAGTGTGAGAGTGCATGCGTGTGTGTGAGTGCATGCGTGTGTGTGTGTGAGTGTGCATGAGTGTGTGTGTGTGTGTGTGAGTGAGTGTGCATGAGTGTGTGTGAGTGCATGCGTGTGTGAATCACGATCAGAGATGTGACTTTATTGCTCTTAAAGTCGTGCTGCTGTATATTTTCTTTCCAAGCTGTATATAAATGTTTGAGTTTGGCAGCATGGGTTAGCGTTAGCTATAGGATATGCACATTTATAAATCATGGGTAGCTGTGCAATAGCCATTTGATCTTGAAGTGAGGCATCATATAGATGAATTATATAGACATGTACATTACACCACTTTACAACCCTTGCCTCAAATCTCTCGCATAGGATGAAAATATATGCTTGTAAGTGAATGTTGCTTTGCCTTGAATGATTTCTCTTCAGAGAAAAACACAATATCAATCTGTATATGGCCTTGTGAGCGCTCCACAGTATTTGGGTCTCGTATGACTTTATTTAGAAATGAAACCGAAGGATCAATGTGATGCAGGAATGTTTTGGACATATATAATATGTATGAACAGTATAATATGTATATAGTACTTGAAGGCTCGTTTGTTGCTATAGTTACTGATGTAATGTAACAAAGATTGCCGACACGAGCCAATCAAGCTCTGTCTGACGCTGATGAAGATGTGCTTAATTACAGGAATAAACACCAGAAACACATTCGTTTTCATGTCTGTGAAAGTTGTTTTTATGTAAACAAACAGAAACAAATCAACTAGAACGGTTTGCTTTATTGATTTTAGAAGCAAAACATCCATCATTTATAACACATAACTCAACAAATAATTTATCAGTATATATGATAAGACAAATATTTCAAGTTTTTGGAATTTCCTTCAAAATAATATCCTGAAAGCATTTAAAGCCGTGGTGCTGCCATCATCTTATGAAATTCATATTTCCAGTCTTTACTTAATACGTGCAACATATGATTACAGTTATTAAATTTGGAGAGAATAAACCGTCAACGCCTCACAATTAAACAAATAAAACCTCATTAATATAATTTATATCATCCTCAATGTTAAAAAAATCCTGATTGGACATTTAATATTGATGACCAGAAATGATCAAACAAACAAAACCATGCATTTCACACTAACATATTAAACATTATGGCCAACGTTTAGTTAACGAGTGTATTCCAGTAATTAAAAGGCAAAATTAATCTTGATACAGATGTAATATCAATCTAGAGAACTCCAGAAAATCTATATTTGTAACAGATGCAAAACTATATTCCTGCTTGATAAAATAAATAAATAAAACCTGTCTGTCACAGTGTAACACCGCTACAATGTTCGTCTGACAGCATCAGACTGACAACACATGCAGTACAACTACAAACAACTCACTTCAAAATCTATTACACACACACACACACACACACACTCTCGCTCGCTCACACACACACGCTCTCGTTCACACACACGCAAACACACTCTCTTACACACACACGCTCTAGCTCACACACACGCACAAACACACTCACACGCGCACACACACACACACGTGTCGAGGGTTTATAGTGGATGCAGATTGTGTCACACACACACACACTCTCGCTCACACACACACACTCACACACTTTAAATAGGCTTGTACAGAAGCGACGTCACATATTTCTTCTTATAGCGCTGAGTTGCGCTGAGCACCATCACACCATCCTGAGACAGAAAACATCCAATCAGTCAGTTATTACCATCGCTGAGAGACTGTTTGGTAGCACACGGTGTGTAACGTACCTTTATGGAGAGCGCGTACAGATGATTGAGCATCACGTGGTTGGGTTCTGGTAGCAGGGCCGGATCGCACTGAAACACACTAAACCGTGTTAAACTAGCCCTAACCAATAAAACAGGCCTATAACACAATTACACACATGAATCAATATTAAATATGAGTGTAAATACTGCATGTGTTAACTACATATTTTGTGATGTGGTAGCATGACGAGTTTCCCCTCATTATTAAACCTAACGAGTGCTATTATAGTTATCAACGATGTGCCACCGGGTTATATTCAGAAGGGTTCATGACTCTTTAATGGTTACTGTAGTTGTATCTGCATCACTGGCACGCTTCAGCATTAGCGCACGTGATGCATATCTCACCGATATGTTGGTGTCTTTGTTAAGAATGACTTGTAGGAGGTGAGGCGGCAGGATGGGGGGTGCTTTGAAGCGCTCCTCCGGTTTGAACACGTACACTTCTTGTCTGTACGGCCCCGGCGGAGAGCTGGACAGATCTATACATCACAGGAGCGTACAAACAGCGTCTCTATCAGATGATGTTATAACATGATGCGTGGCACTGTGAGAGAAGCTCTTACCGGACGTGTCCGAGCTCTCCAGAGAGTCCACCTGCAGCGCGTCAAACACCTCAAAATCTGATTTCTTCACGCGGATCAGATTGTTAACGGTGCCCAGCTGACTGGTGACGACCGGCTGGAGAGAAAACACATGCATTGCAGCCAGTCCTGTTTAAAAGCAGACCGTTGTGCAGATATAGTCACCTCAGAGGGGTCATGAAGCCACTGGCCATCAACAAAGAATTTGTACTGATGTTCTCCCTCAGGTAGGTCCAAGATCGCTACGAAGTCACTGTGGCTTCAAGAAGAATGTGTAAAATCAGATTGTGCATATCATAAGCGTCTGTTTATAGATAGACGAGCGCACAGATACCTTTTATTCATGGGGATCTTGCTGCTCCAGCTGTTGAAGGAGCCGGTGATGTACACGTCTTTGCCTCCTCCGGCCCAGCGGATCACTGTGGGTTGAGCCTGCAGAACCGTCTCACCCGAGGCCTGACCCAACAGAGCCGAGCTGATTAAACACGTTTCACTTTCACAAAGAGGCTGGGAGATGGTTATGCAGAGGATAAACACACGTGCGTGCATACTTTATATTCTGGACCGTGTGTGTTGAAGATATTGGGGTCGTCGGTGCTGTCCATCATCTTGCTGGGCTCCAGGTCTTTGTGTCCTGCGCTGTCTGAGCGGTGGGGTTTAGGTCCAGACACACGGTCGCTGGTGTTCCCCATGATGCCTTCTCTACACAAACACATCATGATTATCAGTGTTTCTGAAACTCAATCATTTGTGTGTGTGTCTGTGTGTGTCTGTCCGTGTGTGTGTGTGTGTGTGTCTGTCTGTCTGTGTATTTCTGTGTGTGTTCCCCATGATGCCTTCTCTACACAAACACACATTATGAGGAATAAACACTTCATTACTTTATGATTATCAGTGTTTATGAAACTCAATCACTCATCTTCATTATTAGTCTTGAAAACATGTCCTCCGTCGGATTCAGGCGATATTTAAAGACTACTGTAATTATGATTATTAATAGCTAATATTCTCTCACTAGCTGAACAGTGCTGTATAACGTTACACTTTTAGAAACATTTATATTTGAATAAATTATTGAATGTTTAGTATCGAGCGCTTTGAATTCACGAACAAAACAAGATTTGATGCATTTCTACAAAACCAGAAAGACTCATAAACTGTTCCTGTAACTACACATCTAAATACGAACCCAAAACAACATCACAAACGCACTCCTAAAGACTTATGACCGTTTAAAAGATGATATATGTTTATATCTGTGTGTGCTAGCTGTTAGCATGCTGACTAATCAAACATTCATATTCAGAAGAAACTGTTATGATGTAAACTGCAAGTGTTTGTGGTAAAGTAGAAAGTAAAACAGCGTAATCAGAACCGCAGATACTTAACTGTAATGGGTTTTACTTCTGCTTCGATTGACCGAACTTTAACAACATACTCAATCTGAGCTACGGCGAGCCGACGGGGCCAAAACAAGACTGGATTACTTCTTCTTCTTCTGGTGTTTTTCTTCTTCTGGTGTTTCCTAACCGACGGGGCCAAAACAAGCCTGGACAGACAGAGAAACACTCGACACCCGTCTCTATGGCGACACCTAGCGGTCGTTCCCAAGCATTGCTCTGAAACAGTGATTTGGGGGAGTGGTTAGTGCGCATGACTGGAACACTATCTCCGTGGGTTCGAATCCTGGGCGAAGTACTTATTTTCACATAATTATAATAAACATTTAAAATGCGTGATTTTATTGTTCTGTTCTTGTAATGTGTTGAAACATCGGTCTGACATCTGAATTAACTCTTTGTGAATAAATATGTGTTATTTTGGTCATGAAAATGGACAATAAAATACATCAAGCAACAGTCTTACTTTTTATTACATATAACGATTTATATTTAAAAATATGGATTTTCTAAACAGCGTCTCAACACTTTGTGATCTGAATTAGATTTCATACAATGCATACCTTGCTTAGATGGCCCAGCAGTGTCAATAGCCAGGTTAATATTAATCAACTAACTAGTGTTCATATAAACTTTACGTTATAATAACTTTTTTAAGAGACATTTAGAAATATCTCTGCATTGTTGAACAGCTTAATAAAAAAAATTAATCCAAAAATAAAACATTCTTTGGTTTCTCCAATTTCCCACGATGCACCGCAGCACAGGTGTAAAAGCTCATTCCGCATTCACTCTGGTTTTTAACGAGCTGGATGCCAGCAGAAGAACAAGACGACTCCGGTTTGGATCCAGCAAGATGGCCTCCAGCTGAAGTGAGTAAGTGCTGCGCTTGTAAACAGAGATGTATCTGTATCTTGAGTCATTATAAAGCGTTGAAAGATGGTAAAACACTATACCTGTTGAAGGTTTCTCTCGGTTGTTATTCAGAATAATGGTGTGATCGCTGCATGGCTTTTGTTTAGTGAAGTGTGTTTGTGTCACTGATCAAAGTCTCTCAAATGAAGCTGATTCAAGCAGATGTCGAGTCTCGTCTGTGTTTGGTTGTAAAAGGTCAGTCGGTTTGAGAAAGTGTTTGTGTATTGCTGGGATTTTTAGGAACACCACAGAGAACGCTTTCAGAGCACTTTTCATTTAGCGGCCCAGAATTGAGAGCTAATATAACAAGTTGTGTTTCTGAATAATGGTTTTGGGCAATTCCATGCAAAAGTAAACCCTACCATGAAATTTTTTTTTTTGAAATAATAAAAGACTGTTTAACTTGTGCATTTAGGTCTGTATTTTACGGCATTAAAGTGCTTTAATAAATTTTTAGGAAATCAGATATGAGGGGTGCAACTAAAGTAAAATTATATTTTCATCCAAATATATTTAATAGAAATGAATTAAAATACTAATTTTGTTTGGTTTTATTTTATCGTTGCATATTAAAAATAATTCACTATGCCGATGGAAAATGTGAATCTGCAAACTTATTCGCAGTCTATGGCATTTTATTAATATTTGTACAATAGTCAGCATTTAATTTAACTTGTTTTGCATCTTTATTATTTAATGATAAAATAATAATTAATAAAACACGTGTATGAGTCATTAAAACATGTTTTTGACTGCAACATCCGTTTAATCTTGATCAACAACTAATGATCATCGGTCCGTTAGATCATTTTAAAACGTCTCATAGCTTCAGATTACAGGTTATAACTGCGTCTGTCTCGGATGTAGACTGGTGAAGATTTATTTTAATTTCAGATCGCATACTCTAGTGTTAACAGACACGTGCACACGTTAGAGGTCTGCTACGTGACCCAAGCCCGACGGATCCTGAAATAGTTTCGGGTCGGGTTAGTGTTTAATGGATAGCTTCGGGCTCGGCTCGGGTTTGGGTTAATGTTTAATGGATAGCTTCGGGCTCGGCTCGAGTTTCGGGTTAATGTTTAATGGATAGCTTCGGGCTCGGGTCGGGTTTCAGGTTAATGTTTAATGGATAGCTTCGGGCTCGGCTCGGGTTTGGGTTAATGTTTAATGGATAGCTTTGGGCTCGGGTCGGGTTTGGGTGTGTAGCTAAACCAAAACTATATGCAGAGGCTACGCTGCTTTCATAGACGCATGCACACACATTGTTGCACACAGATATCAGAGATCGCGCAGAGCACAAACAGCACGGAAACTTTTATTAGTAAAATAGCTTCAATAGGTTACTGACTCGCAACGTTATACTTCTCTGCAGTCTAACATTGCTGTTTTTGAAGTAACTAAGCCTCATTGCTTGTAGAGTGAGACACACACAACTTTCATCCCTCTCTCTCTCTCTTGTTAATTCAAAGAAATTATTAATTAATTCAAATGGAAATTAAACCACACTACATCTCCATGTCTGCTTTAAAGTAGGCTGAATGCTAATGAGCCTTATCTAACAAAAATGACCATAATTAGCACGGTGGAAGAATGATCGTATTGTCCCATACAACCATTCATAAACTCAGAATTTATGCGACCGCTGCACCTGATGTTCAAAAACTTTCATAGCTGGTAAGTGTTTTCTCTCTTGCCTTGTGAAATGGCCGAGCCTTGATGAATCTGTTTCTTTGTGTATTTGTTTACTGACCGTATCATGCAATTGTGAAATATAGCCTTTTTTTGTTTGTTTATTTTTTAATTGGCTGTTCATTGTAGGGGGGAAAAGATTTCGGGTCAGGTTTGGGCTCTAAATTTAACTGTGTGGTCGAGTCGGGTCAGACGATCTCTGGTACGGTCGGGTTCGGGCTTTAATTTAAAGCCCGTGCAGACCTCTAGCACACATAGACATCAAAGGCTTGAGCACCTGCCCTTTTTCATCCTCGAAAGTGCCCTTTTTTCTGGGGAATGTTTTATTTTTTTTATAAATTAATGTGAAAGGCGCCTTTAAATGGAATATATTTATTTATTATATTTGAAATAGAACTTCACCACGCATTCATATTCAGTCACGTCTGCTGTGGTTTGTGTTCACATATTGCTTCACCGAACAGCTACAATAAGGCTTTAATATTTTTTTTTCAGACGCTTTTATCCAACGCGACTTACAGTGCATTTAGGTTATACATTTTTTGTCATTATGTGTTCCCTGGGAATTGAACCCACAACCTTTTGCACTGTTAATGCAATGCTCTACCTCTGAGCCACAGGAACACAGGTGTATAGGCCAAAGATTAATATACATTTATTTATAATTTATATTGCTTCAAACAGAATCATAATTTTGATAATAGGCTGTGAAGTAGATTGACTGGTGCGCCGATCGCCAAAGCCACCACACCCCCCTCTTATTAGCGCTGTTATTTAGTTGAGATTTTCTGTAAATTCCACGCATTACCAAAGTCTGAATTTGGTTTACCAATCAAATGCATTTATTCTATATTTGATTTTTGATCGATATTTGCACATACATATCAGGTGATCACATTTCTGCATTTGATATTGAGAGTATAGGTCTCAGTTTAGATATATTTTTTTTATATGAAAAAATGCAGTTTTACAAATGCTAGAAACGTGGCTGTCAAAGGAGAGATTGCTATCAAATAGCACACCTAGGTTCCTGACTGATGATGAAGAATCGAGAGAGCAGCCATCATGTGTTAGACAGTGTTCTAGGTTATTACTTTGTGGTTTTTAGGTCCGATAATTAACCTCTGTTTTGTCAGAATTTAGTAGTAAGAAATTACTCATCCAGTTTTTTATATCAAATGTGCATTCCATAAGTTTCTCAATTTGGTGTGTTTCACCAGGCCGTGAAGTAATATAGAGTTGAGTATCATCTGCATAACAGTGAAAGCTAACCCCACGTTTCCTGATGATATTTCCCAAGGGTAACCTGTAAAGTGTGAAAAGTAACGGCCCTAGTACTGAGCCTTGAGGTACTCCATACTGCACTTGTGATCGATATGATACCTCTTCATTCACTGCTACGAATTGATGGCGGTCAGATAAGTACGATTTGAACCATGCTAAAGCACTTCCACTAATGCCAACAGAGTTTTCAAGTCTATTCAAAAGAATGTTGTGATCGATAGTGTCGAACGCAGCGCTAAGATCCAGGAGCACTAATAGAGAGATACAACCACGATCAGATGATAAGAGCAGGTCATTAGTCACTCTAATGAGAGCAGTCTCAGTACTATGAGATGGTCTAAATCCTGACTGGAAATCCTCACAGATATCATTTTTCTCTAAGAAGGAATATAATTGTGAGGCTGCTACCTTTTCTACTATCTTTGACAGAAAAGGGAGATTCGAGATCGGTCTGTAATTAACTAGATCTTTGGGGTCAAGTTGTGTTTTTTTAATGAGAGGCGTAATAACAGCCAATTTAAAGGTTTTGGGGACATACCCTAACAACAATAACTAATTAATAATAGCCAAAAGAGGATCTATGACTTCAGGAAGCACCTCTTTTAGTAGTTTAGATGGAATAGGGTCTAACATACATGTTGTTGGTTTAGCTGATTTAACAAGTTTATACAATTCTGTTCATATGCCAGACAGTTTGTAAGACAAAGCACATAGCAACTAGCAACATTTTGGATAAACCATAGCTTTAATTCAGTAGAATAATGTCACGGTTTCGACCCGCGAGCACAAGGTTTCGTCTTCCCCACGCAGAGTTAGCAGCGCATTCAAATAACCGAACTGCAGCAGACTTGTGGATGAACGAGTACAAAACAGCATTTCCAAAACCTATCACTGTTGACTGTCTGGCATATGAAAATTAATGTAGTTCATCTGTAAATATGCACATAGTTTGTTGCATTTAAAAATTTGCTAAAAACTAATTAACAAATTATAATCAAAGATTTTAGCATTTCGTTTAAAGTGACTGCAGGTTATATTGAAATACTATTTCAGAAACATAAAATATGTAGGCTTAAATGAGAACTGCTTTATTGGGCATTTAGGTGTATAAAAATGCAATACTGTTGAGTAACCCTTATGAAAAATAACCATGGATTTATTATAGTAAAAGTGTAGTAACCATTTTTTTTTTGGCATATTGATTACAATTTATATAATTCAGATTCGGACCTTTTGAATGTGAAATTGAGAACCCCTGCTCTAAAGCAGCCTAATATAGCTGCTGTTGCCATTCGTGTCAATGTAAATCAAACATCAGAAAGAAAACCACTTACTGTCCTTGACTGAATCACATTTGTAAAATAAATAAGAATGCATGTGTCACGGATGTGCACGGGGATCCAGGAACGAGGAGACGAGGATAGAAACAAACAGGGTATTTAATGTCGAACAGACGGAGGAGGCACAGGAACACAGGTAAGAACATTGACACGCTGACATTAACAATAATCCACAGCAAACATGGGGCAGAACCGACTATATAAAGGGAGACATAACTGGAAACACCTGGGACACAATCAAGACACAGACGAAGACTAATCAACTAATGATGGGGAACAGGAAGAACCATATAAGGGTGAGGAGACAAAGGTAGAGGAAGACAAAGTCTGACATTACCCCCTTCCAATAGGCGCGTCCCGCACGACATCGAAAGGGGAGGGAGGGTGGGCACTCTGGAGGCCTCAAGGACCTGGAGACCGGACAGGTGACCTCCAGGGCGGTGCCCGTTCCGGGACCCATGGCGGATCGGGGGACTCAGGCGGCCACGGCGGATCCGGGGACTCAGGCGGCCACGGCGGATCCGGGACTCAGGCGGCCACGGGCGGATGACTCAGGCGGCCACGGCGGATCCGGGGACTCAGGCGGCCACGGCGGATCAGGCGGCCACGGAGGGTCTGGGAACTGAGGAGGCCATGGCGGAGCGGGGTGCTCGGGCGGCCATGGCGGATCGGGGAACTCAGGCGGCCATGGAGGGTAGCCCCCCCCCAAAATTTTCTTGGGGAAGCTCCCCATCCCAGGGGGGCGCTCAGGAGCCGTGGAAGGCGAGCTGGACAGGGCCAGCGGAGGGAAAGTTGGGCTGGGACGGGACCAGCGGAGCTAAGGGTGAGCTGGATGGGACCAGCGTGGGCCCAGGTGAGCTGGACAGGACCAGCGGAGGCTCAGGAAGCTGGACGGGACCAGCGGAGAAGCATGAGGTGAGCTGGACGGGACCAGCGGAGCTAAGGATGAGCTGGGACGGGACCAGCGTGGGCCCAGGTGAGCTGGACGGGACCAGCGGAGGCCCAGATGAGCTGGACGGGACCAGCGGAGGCAATGGTGAGCTGGACGGGACCAGCGGAGGCCCAGGTGAGCTGGACGGGACCAGCGTGGGCCAAGGTGAGCTGGACGGGACCAGCGGAGGCAATGGTGAGCTGGACTGGACCAGCGGAGGCCCAGGTGAGCTGGGACGGAACCAGCGTGGGCCAAGGTGAGCTGGACGGGACCAGCGGAGAAGCATGAGGTGAGCTGGGACGGGACCAGCGGAGCTAAGGATGAGCTGGACGGGACCAGCGTGGGCCCAGGTGAGCTGGACAGGACCAGCGGAGGCCCAGATGAGCTGGACGGGACCAGCGGAGGCAATGGTGAGCTGGACGGGACCAGCGGAGGCCCAGGTGAGCTGGACGGGACCAGCGGAGCTAAGGATGAGCTGGGACGGGACCAGCGTGGGCCCAGGTGAGCTGGACAGGACCAGCAGGGGCTCTGGAGAGCTGGACGGACCAGCAGGGGCTCTGGAAGCTCGTGGGTGCTCGGGTGGCGCTGACTCGTTGGCGCCGGGTGCCGCTGACTCGTTGGCGCTGGTGCCGCCGACTCGTTGGCGCTCGGGTGCCGCTGACTCTCGTTGGCGCTCTGAAGAGCTGGACGGAACCAGCGGAGGCATCGATGAGCTGGACGGAACCAGCGGAGGCATCGATGAGCACTTACGAGGAGCCGGCACTGGAGGGCACTGGCGAGGAGCAGGCACTGGAGGGCACTGGCGAGGAGCAGGCACTGGAGGGCACTGGCGAGGTGCAGGCACTGGAGGGCACTGGCGAGGTGCAGGCACTGGAGGGCACTGGCGGTGCAGGCACTGGAGGGCACTGGCGAGGTGCAGGCACTGGAGGGCACTGGCGGTGCAGGCACCGGAGGGCACTGGCGAGTGCAGGCACCGGAGGGCACTGGCGAGGTGCAGGCACTGGAGGGCACTGGCGAGGTGCAGGCACTGGAGGGCACTGGCGAGGTGCAGGCACTGGAGGGCACTGGCGAGGTGCAGGCACTGGAGGGCACTGGCGGTGCAGGCACTGGGGCGCTGTCTCGGGCAGGCACTGGAGGCGCAGTCTCGGGCAGGCACTGGGCGCAGTCTCGGAGCAGGCACTGGAGGGCGCAGTCTCGGAGCAGGCGCTGGATCTCGGCGGCGCTCGGGAAGCGCCGGCTCGCGGCGGCGCTCGGGAAGCGCGGGCTCGCGGCGGCGCTCGGGAAGCGCGGGCTCGCGGCGGCGCTCGGGAAGCGTGGGCTCGCGGCGGCGCTCGGGAATCAGCCGAGACGAAGACGAGCTGGGCGGGACCAGCGAAGAAGAGCTCCGCAGGACCAGCGGAGACGAAGAAGAGCTGAACGGGGCCAGCGGAGACACTCGTGGGCTGGTTTCGACTCGGGACCGGTAACTTCCCAGACACCGGTAGATCCCCTCTCTCCAACACAATCCTGTAGTGTCTGGGAGATCCATAGGGCGCTGGTACTTTGCCCCGAGCCGAAATAGATGGAGGATTGCCCGTCGTGGAGCTCCGTCGCCAGCCAGAATTCCCGGCGAACTCCACAAATGAGAGATCCCGCGCCGGATAAGGCGGAACGCCGGCGAATTCCATCGTCGTTTTAGGGTGGATTATTCTGTCACGGATGTGCACAGGGGATCCAGGAGCGAGGAGGCGAGGATAGAAACAAACAGGGTATTTAATGTCGAACAGACGGAGGAGGCACAGGAACACAGGTAAGAACATTGACACGCTGACATTAACAATAATCCACAGCAAACATGGGGCAGAACCGACTATATAAAGGGAGACATAACTGGAAACACCTGGGACACAATCAAGACACAGACGAAGACTAATCAACTAATGATGGGGAACAGGAAGAACCATATAAGGGTGAGGAGACAAAGGTAGAGGAAGACAAAGTCTGACAGCATGTATATTGAATATATACAGTGGACACCATTCAGTATATTTGTACCTATTCTTTATACAAAATCTTATTCGGTGCTTTAAGTTTTTCAAGTAGGTTGATTTCTTATGATCTTTGTTCTGTTGTAGCCTAATTTTGAATTTTTTACTTGTTTTCAGTAAGCTTATTTTTACTTAGGCTAGTATTATATTTTGTGATATTGAAATTGGTAACAAATTATGACATTTCAGTGCATAAAGAATTTTGATATGGGATAAAAAAAATCCCATTTAAAGCTATAAAGTTTATTTATTTATTTATTTATATATATATATATATATATATATAATTATTGTGATGGGGGGGGCCTGCAGTAAGTCATAGCCCCGGGGCCCAGTGCAGTCTTAATGTGGCCCTGGGTGTACCATACACCATCCTTGAAGGTGATCAATAGCTTGTCATGCATGCATTTCTAGCTTCTGAAAAAGTTTTTTTTTTTATCTTTAAATAGTTAACTCCGTTTATGGCTCACTGCAATCCTTAACACACAGTTGCTTCACATCGTCATACTGAAAATGGAGTAATAAGATCATATTTTCTTGATCTGTTAAGGACTCTAGCCACAGCGTTTTGTACTCTCTGTAGCTTGTTTATTGATGATGCAGAACAACCAGCTAGCAGTGCATTACAATATTCCAGTCTAGAGGTCATGAATGCATGAACTAGCTTTTCTGCATCAGAAACACTTAACATGTTCCGTAGCTTGGCAATGTTTTTAAGATGGAAGAATGCTGTTTTTGTAACTTGGGAAATATGATTTTCAAAATACAAGTTACTTTCTAATATAACACCCATATTTTTGACTGTAGAGGAAGTAACAGTACATCCGTCTAGTTGCAAATTGTGATCCTGAAAATGGGGATGACAGCAAATGGGTAAATTTAAGTTTCAATAAAAGGCATATCACTTGATTTAAGTCCACCCAAGCCTGATTACCTGAAATAATATGTATACAATTAAGAAATTGTGATTGATTTATCAAATAGTACATTAAAATAATTGGAGCTTCTAAACCCATGTCATTATTTTTGTAAAGTTGACAAACTAATTCTAACTTTCTTAATTTTCCAATAAAAAAATTATATAACTGAATTCAAAGATTGGAACCATTTAAAAAGGCTCATATTTAATCACTGAAAATAATTAATCTGAGGAAGGGTTTTCATTTTGAGTTGCTGTTCGCCTTTTTAAAGAGGCAAAGTATTCTAACATTTGTTTATTTTTCCATATTTCTAATAGATATACCTTGTATATTTACATTTTGGTGATCTGCTGTTGCCAGCGGCTTGGTGAAAATAGCGAACGATAAAGGACATCCTTGTTTAGTACCTCTTTGTCGTACAAAGCTGTGATCATTTTCCTTTCTATATAACTGATTCCTTAGGTTCATTATGAATAGTCTTTATCCAATGTATAAACAAATTTCCAAAATCAACGTTTTTTTCAAGACCGCAAAAAAACAACAACGAATTAACTTTAGCAAATGCTTTTTCAGTGATATACTATTATACTAAACATACTATTATTGCCTGAAACGGAATTAAATTATATTGTAAAGTCTTCTTAAATTACTTGAGGAATGACAAACTTTAATAAATCCCATTTGATCTTTATGAATAATTGTAGAAATCTGGGCCTGTATTCACAAAACATTTTCTTACCACTAAGAGTTCTCCTAAGTAGCAGTAAAAGTTTGTAACTAAGTTTTCTCTTAAAACCTCTTAACAAAGCAGCTGAGACAAACTTTTACTAAGGAATAGAGTAAATAAACATTATTTTATTATTTACTTAAACCGTATTACAATTACCTATTGAAGTTATAGTTGCAAATTGTGATCCAAGAGATTGTGTACTTTTTTTTTGGTCCAATAAGTAATATTGCTGTCTTATCTGAATATAATATGAGAAAATTATTACTTTTATATTTTTAACACACTCTGTTAGCTTAGATAATTTAGATGTTTAATCTGGTCTTGTTGAGATATATAGTTGAATATCATCAGCATAACAATGGAAACTAATCCTGTATTTTCTAATAATATTACCAAGGGGCAACATGTATAATGAAAATAGCAGAGGTCCTAGGACAGATCCTTGTGGTACTCCATACTTTACTGGTGATAATTGAGATGACTCCCCATTTAAATAAACAAAGTGGTAGCGATCGGACAGGTAGGATCTAAACCATCTTAAAGCCTGCCCTTGAATACCTGTATAGTTTTGTAATCGATCTATGGGTATGTCATGATCTATAGTGTCGAACGCAGCACTAAGATCAAGTAAAACTAGCAATGAGATACAGCCTTGGCACAAACTAGCATTCATGCTTGTATCCACATGTACTTCTGATTATTATTACTATTTGTTATTATTATTTGTATTGATGGTTGTGCCCCGCTCTACCCCAGTTCCCTTTGAAGTGTATGTTTGTCCCCAAAATGTTATGAATGATCTACACACAAACGGTTTCCAAGAGATATTTCCAATTACAACTGCCTGTTCTCATAGACGGAGTTTCACATTTTTGCCTGGGGGGGCACCTACCGGTAGACCATGAGCTCTGATTTTAATTTTTTTACATGAATTACAAATAATTAAGCCTCAACATACTCATTAAAATACGATAATGCAAATAAAATGAGACAATTTGAAAATATTTTTGTATTCATAGATCTGACAAAATCGATTGGCTCTGATCTGGGGGCAGTTCCCCCTGCCCCCCAAACTCCGCCTATGCCTGTTCTGTGTTTATCAGGACAATAAAAAAGATGAGCATGTCTGACGGAGATAACCTTGACCGGTCTTTTGAGAGGTGTTCTCTCAATTCTCTCGAGAGATTTGTTATTGAGCAGATTTCTGATGTGAAAAAACTCACAATGACCTCCAAGAGTCATTAAAAAATAACACAATAATCAATGACATGCTGCAGTTAAGGCTGACCTCAGTGCCTTAAGAACTCGTTTAGCAGATCAAGATCAACAGATCCAGGAATTAAAGAAAAAGCTGGAAGGAAAGACAAGCAGTGCACCCACCCACTCTGAAGTCCAGAAGAAGAGACTGGCTTCTTCACTGGATTGGACTCCAGAACGGATGAAGAGCCGTTCTGAAGACCTTGACAAGATCCTCAAGCCTTTTTGGCCAAAAAGATCTGATGCCCCCGAGAGGCTGTCTGAAAGGCAGCAGGCCTTCTTCATGTTCATGATGGACCAGCTGAAAGTTAAAGGTGAGAGTGCTCTAAGTCACTTAACTGTTTAACATGAAAACATTCTCTCAACTGAAGTAATGTCACATGATACTAACAACAACCTCCTGATATTTCATTCAGATCGGAGATACTTTGTTTAATGCAACAACAATGTACAATGAAGGAGTTTCCAGGGGCATCTGGGAGGAGGACTGTGCTCCTGAAGGCATCAAAACAAGCTTCACAAAATACCTAGAAAATTGAAAAAAAATTATCAAGTGGACTGCTGAACAGTCATCAGAAGAATACTGAATATAAAAATTGAATAATTCTTATCTTGGTGTGTTTGATTTTTGTGTATAATGTTCTTACACTCTAAAAATGTGTAGTTAAATACAACCCAGTGCTGGGTAAAATGTGGAC
Organism: Gymnocypris eckloni scoliostomus; assembly: GCA_027564155.1. Lineage (NCBI taxonomy): Eukaryota > Metazoa > Chordata > Actinopteri > Cypriniformes > Cyprinidae > Gymnocypris > Gymnocypris eckloni. The sequence goes on from CM050422.1 coordinate 425,664, forward strand.
AAACCCAGCACTTGGGTTACTACCCAGAAGGTTTGGTTGAAAATCTAACCCAACAGTTGGTTGAAAACAACCCAATTCCTGGGTTTGTCCATATTGTACACACCGCTGGGTTGTATTTAACCTCACAGTTTTTAGAATTGTACACTCACACACAATATATATTTATATGTTCTTGATATTTACAGTTGTTTTTTATCATTAAACCATTTTGTTTTCAAATCAATCTATTTTTATTTATTTCTGCCTGAGCAAAGAATGGACAATCCTCAAAGCACTGCAGCTTATTACACAGAGCCCCTGCCCTATGGGCACATTATAGTGTAACTGTAATTTTCATAAAGTATACCTTTCATTCAAAGAGGAAGAAATCATTCAGAAAAGTAGAAGAAAAGCATTGCAGAATAAATGTCTAATAAAGGTTAGGGTTAGGGTATATAGGGATAAATGCGAAAGTGCACCCCTATAGAAAGGGGGGGTGCATTTTAAATTTTTTTCCTAGGAGGCTGAAATTCGGTATATATACTAATTAGAGGATGCCCAGTCGTTTGCATATATTTTGGTAGCTCTAGCGCCACCAGGGGCCGAAATATGGTACTGCACCCCCTTATAATATGGGGTGCACTTGGTTTCTATAGGTCCTGTGATGCTGAAATTTGGTATATATACTAATTAGAGGACCCCCAATCGTTAGGGTTAGGGTTAGGGTTAGGGGTTAAAAAATCCAGAAATCGAAACAAGGTCCAACTTCGGTTGTGCACTGTCCTTCCACTCCTTCTGGCCACTCTCTAGTCCCACTTGGGGCTGGTCCCGCGACCGGAGCCCGCCACCCATCAGAGTATGGTTTTTAATCTAGGGTAAGAAATATATTTATAATACTTTTTATAGGGCTATATTTTAATATTTTAGTGTTCTGCAGAGTTGTTTTTTTCTCTGGGGGTTACCAATGGTTAGGTTTAGGGATTGTGTTGTTTCTGTACAGTATGGTTTTTTTAATCTAGGGCAAGAAATATATTTATAATATTTTTATAGGGCTATATTTTAATATTTTAGTGTTCTGCAGGGTTGTTTTTTCTCTGGGGGTTACCAATGGTTAGGTTTAGGGATGAATTTGTTTCTGTACAGTATGGTTTTTTTAATCTAGGGCAAGAAATATATTTATAATACTTTTTATAGGGCTATATTTTAAGATTTTAGTGTTCTGCAGGGTTGTTTTTTCTCTGGGGGTTACCAATGGTTAGGTTTAGGGATGAATTTGTTTCTGTACAGTATGGTTTTTTTAATCTAGGGCAATACATATATTTATAATATTTTTATAGGGTTATATTTTCAGATTTTAGTGATTTTAGTGTTCTGCAGGGTTGTTTTTCTCTCTGGGGGTTACCAATGGTTAGGTTTAGTTATGGTGTTGTTTTCCTTTTCATACATTAACTGTTTAGTAATGTATGTATCATGATGATCCTTTTATTACCATTATTAATAAAGGCAGAATAAAAAAATAATGCAGTTCTCAATGGTATTTCTTCCTCTCTCAGGCCTCGTTTAGGCCCCTTGGATATAATGTGTCTAGTTTTTTTATCCATAGTCTCTCTGTCCTAAGTCGATCCTGTAAGTTCCAGAGAGAATTGGCCTGCAACACTGTGGCCCTGAGAGAAAGGAGGCCGTGGGACAAGAAGTGTTGAACCACGAATCTACGTTTTTCAATTTTTTTAATGATGTTATGCGTATGCTGGTAGATTCGTTTTCTAAGTTCATTCTTGGTTTGTCCCACATACTGTCTTTTACACTTGATGCAATGAATCATGTATATACAGTTTGATGTGTCAGGCGAGATTGTCAGATTGATCTGAAAGATCAGTTTGTTGGTGCGGTTCTTTACCCATTTCAAAGGAACATAGTATTTGCAGGTTTTCAGTTTTTTTGTTTTCGTGTTTATATTATTCTCTTCTACTCTGCTTTGGACTAATGTGTCCAATAAGCTCTTGTTTCTCTTGTATGCCGCAATAGGTTTATGTTTCTGTAGAAAATTGGTGTCCTTTAGAAAAGTAGAAAAATTCTGTTTGACTGCTAAATTCAATTGTGTGCTTTGAGACGAATAAAATGTTACCAGAGGAATGATTTTAGTTTTTTCTGTTTGAGTGGGCAGCACCGGATCTACTATAGTATTCTTAAACTTTCTTAAAACATTTCTCAAAAATTGTCTGGAATATCCTCGGCTTCTCAATGCCCCAAACAATATTTTGACTGCTTTCAGAAATTCTTCTTCCTGTGAACAGATACGGTAGAATCTCAGTAACTGTGATTTTAGAATCCCCCTAAAAGTGTGCTTGGGGTGAAAGCTGCTTTTGTGTAATAAACAATGTGTATCTGTTTCCTTGAAGTAAACTCTATAGTCCAGTTGGTTCTGTTCACTAAATCTAGGCCCTTTATAGGTGACTACGTCTAGAAAATTGACTTGTGTGCGGTCCAGCTCAAACTTAATTTTAATTGATCTCTGATGTTGGTTGAGATGCTGTATAAAACTCATAAATTCTTCCTCAGAATGGGTCCACACACCCCAAATATCGTCCAGGAACCTAAAGTACGAGAGTGGTTCAAGTGGAGCTGTTGCCAATGCTGTTTCTTCCCAACAGGCCATAAATATATTCGCGTAAGAGGGTGCAAACTTTTTCCCCATCGCAGTGCCTTTTGTCTGAAGAAAGTATTTTGAATTAAACTCAAAGTCATTTTTCGTTAAATTGATCTCTAATAATTTTAATATGTATTCGTCTGGTCTTCTGCTATCTGGGTACTTCAGCATGCACTCTCGAACAGCTTCAAGGCCTGCTTGTGTCTCTATGTTCGTATAGAGACTATCTACGTCGATGGTAAATAGCAGTGCATCAGAAGGAATCTTAAGCTCTCTGGTTTTCTCGATGAAATCGTATGTATCTTTGAGATAGCTTTTGTGTTTCTGAGAAATCGGACTGAGGTGAAATTCAATAAATTCTGCTATGTTGTATGTTTCGCTACTACAGTCTGAGACTATAGGTCTTCCTGGTGGTACTTTATTTGGTTTACTCCAATTTTGGGGGGTTTTGTGTATTTTTGGAAGCAAGTAGAGCCTACGTGCTCTCGGTGAACCAGGGCCTAATAGATATTCCTTCTGTTTTCCACTTATTATTTTATTATCATACATTTCTTCCAAGATCTCCTCGACCTCTTTCCGTGTTTGCGGGTAAATAGGTTCTGTTAACGGACTGTAATGTTCTGTGTTACTCAGTTGTCTCATTCCTTCCCAGAGGTAGTCTTCTATATTCATCAGCACGACTGCATTGCCTTTATCGGCTGGTTTAATCACAATATTATTGTTTTTTCTGAGTTGATTCAGAGCTCTCTGTTCACTCATAGTAAGATTGGGTGTTTCCCTTCTTCCCCAGTGCAAATGCTTATATGCGTATAGATCCGCACCAATTATTTGAGATATTTGTTTTGGCAACCTGGAGAGAGAGGGGTCCAATCTGAACTATAGTGAAG
>CM050422.1:429276-449276 GCA_027564155.1 Gymnocypris eckloni scoliostomus
CACACATGCTTGAATGACTGGAGGCCCTGCTCTGACCCCATCTTCAGCAAGTGTTTTGAGAAGCTTGTCAGAGACTACATCTGCTCTGTGCTGCCTGCTTCACTGGACCCACTACAATTTGCATACCGCAGTAACCGTTCCACAGACGATGCTATTGCCTTCACCCTGCACACTGCTCTCTCCCACCTGGAAAATAAGAACACCTATGTGAGGATGCTGTTCGTGGATTATAGTTCGGCATTTAACACCATTGTGCCTGCCACACTGGTTGCGAAGCTCCAGACTCTGGGACTGAACAGATCTCTGTGCAGCTGGATCCTGGACTTCCTGACAGGCAGAAGTCAGGTGGTCAGAATGGGCAACAACACCTCATCTCCCCTGATCCTCAACACTGGTGCACCGCAGGGCTGCGTCCTCAGCCCACTCCTGTACTCCCTGTACACACACGACTGTACAGCAACACACAGCTCCAACGTCATCGTTAAATTTGCCGATGACACAACGGTGATAGGCCTGATCACCGACAACGATGAGACGGCCTACAGAGAGGAGGTGAGTACCCTGACTAAATGGTGCCAGGAGAACCACCTCTCATTCAACATCGACAAGACCAAGGAGCTGGTGGTGGATTACAGGAGACAGAGCAGAGAACACACACCCATCACCATCGACAAGACACCTGTGGAGTGGGTGAGCAGCTTTAAGTTCCTCGGCGTTCACATCACCGAGTATCTCACATGGTCTGCTCACACAGATGCAGTGCTGAAGAAGGCACATCAGCGCCTCTTCTTCCTGAGACGGCTGAGGAAGTTTGGAAAGAGCCCCAGAATCCTCAGATCCTTCTACACCTGCACTGTGGAGAGCATCCTGACCGGCTGCATCACCGCCTGGTTTGGAAACAGAACCGCTGGCAACCGCAGGGCTCTGCAAAGGGTCGTGCGAACTATCCGCCACATTGTTGGAGGTGAGCTTCCCTCCCTCCAGGACATCTACACCAGGCGGTGTACAAGGAAAGCCCGGAGGATTATCAAAGACTCCAGCCACCCGTCCCACAGACTGCTCTCTCTGTTGCCCTCAGGAAGACGTCTCCGCAGCATCCGATCGCGCACTAGCTGACTGAGGGACAGCTTTTTCCCTCAGGCTATCAGGCTAATGAACAGTCAGAAATAACTCACCCTACATCACACTCCCACTCACACAACATGCCATGCACTGCACTTTAACACAGTTCAACTGGACTACACGCACACACTGCACTAACACATCTGCTATCACTGGACACCATACAAATCACATCCACGACATTGCATATGCATAATCTGTTGCACCTTTGCACAACTATCTGTTGCACAACCAATCTGCTGTAAATTTATAATCTGTTGCACCTTCACATATTACTATGTATAGATGTGTACATAATGCAGACATGTACATACGGTGTATAATGTGTATTGGTAACTAAGTATGTCTTTATAGTACGTGTATGTGTATTTTGCACATTGTCTTCTGTCCATATGTAAAAAAAAAAATTTATCTGGAGCACGCTCGTAAGAATTTCACTCACCAAGGCACTTGTGCTGTGGTGATGTGACAATAAAGTGATTTGATTTGATTTATTTGTGGGAGAATAAAGTAGTATAATCTGAGTGAATAAATAGAGGTTTGAGTGAAATTACGACATTAATATCTTCATCAGAAACACAGTGAGAGTGTGTGTATGTGTGTGAGTGTGAGTGTGAGTGTGTGTGTGTGTGTGTGTGTGTGTGTGAATGTGTGTGAGTGTGTGTGTGAATATTGAAAAGCATATTTAACACCTGTTTGATTAATGGTAAAGTCCCTAGTTCATGGAAGGGAGCACTCATTCATAGAATACCGAAGAAAGACAATGTACCAGAAGACCCCTCAACATGGAGGGACATTTCTCTATTGCCATCTGTATACAAAGTCTTTATGAAGTGCTTGCTTTCAAGAATACTACCTTGGCTGGTTGACGCTGGAATTTTGTCCAACAAACAAAAAGCTTATATTGAGAGACAAGGCATGAATGAGCATGTTTTTTGCTTAAAATCTGCCATTGACGATTTTAAGCACGAATCTGTTAAGCTATACATTGTCTTTCTTGACTTCAGAGATGCCTTTGGCGCATTGCCTCATAGAGTCATGATTGATGCATTGGAAGAGATACAGCTCCCTAAGATCTATGTGGACATAATAAAAGATGTGTATTGTGACTCCTACCTTCAAGTGATCTGTGGAAAAGATCTCACCAGACCGATACCACTTGAGGTGGGAATCAAAACTGGCTGTCCATGGAGTGCTGTAAACTTTATCATTGCAATAAATCAATGGCTAAAATGGATCTGCGCACATGCCCCGCCCCATGTCCGGTCACCAAACCCAGTCCAGGGCTATGCTGATGATGTGGCCATCGCATCCCGAGATGAAGGTGTGATTAAAAACATGTTGTCATGCACTGACAGATTCCTGACATGGTCTGGCCTACAAGTGAAGCACAGTAAATGTGCAGTTTTCTATGAGAGGAGGAGCGGTGGCAACTGTTGGTATAGATCAAGGGCCGACCAACCCCCCTCTTTTACCATCTTAGACCAGCCACTCAGAGTGTACACTAGACATGAGACCTACAACTACCTGGGTCACAAGTTTAACATTGCTGGAGAATGGAGTCTGCAAGTGACTGACATGTCACATCAGTTTATGACCAGACTGGATCTCATTGACGCATCACCTCTTCCTGTAACTCTAAAAGTGCAAGCAATAAGAGACATAGCTTTTTCTAAAATTCAACATCTTTTTTCAAATGTCCATATTCCACAAAAAATACTGCGTGAAATGGATGACAAAACCGTAAACGTGGTTAGAAAATGGCTTTGTCTCAACACACATTCCACAAGATGTTTTATCTTCCAGAAACAACAGGTCGGGGGGCTTGGAGTTCCAAACTGCATGTGGGAGTATACAGCCACAAGACAGTCTCACCTTACCAACATGCTAAACTGTGATGATGTCAGCGTTAGGCAAATGGCCAGAGCTTCATTATTGCTGGATTTTAAAAGACGGAAGGTGCTACACGCATGTGGTGAGGAAGACAGCTTCCTGGGTTTTAAAAGAAAGACCAATGGAAAGCTGGATGGACAGGCACAGGGATCCGGTGTGTCATCAGACTGGCCAGACTTAAACAACCTATGCTGGAGGACAGGTACTGAACTGAAGTGGACCTCTCACTACCAACCTGTAGAGGTCTCTGATGCCGTCGTAGAGGACCCATCTATTATCGTGGAAGCCAGGCTGCACCATAACAACATTGTTCACCTGCTCCAGCCTAGAACATCAAGGCAGACTCTCTTGTCTATTCAAAGAGCCCAAAATATGGAGTACTGGTCCAGTCTAAAACTCCAGGGAAAGTTGGCAAAACTGCCCTGTGCGGACCACTCTGTATCGCACACCATCTACAGCAATGCCACCATCAGTGAGGAGATTCTTACTTTCTGTGTAAAAGCACGTCTGCAGGTTCTTCCTACAAAGTACAACTTATCACTGTGGTTTCCCTCCACCCATTCCCCCCTCTGCCTGCTGCATGACCCCCCTCAACACCTGGAGTCATTGCTGCTCAGATTCCCTGCGTGGCTGATGAGCAGATCTTTAAACACACTACAGTACAGTCTGAATTACCTTTAATTCACCTGCAAACACTTTTCTAGGAATTGCTAATACACCAGATATCGTTAACATCTCTCAGAATGGCAAAACAGTTACACTATTTGAGATATCATGTGCATTTGACTTGTTTATGGAGGATTCTTACTGCTCTAAGATTCTAAAATATCAGTCATTGATATCGACCGTTGAGAACCTTGGGTACAAGTGCCAGCTTATTGTGCTAGTGTTTGGTAGTCTGGGTCATGTACACAGTCTGGCGATCCATGGACTTTGCATCGGGGGGCTATCTAAAACAAGGGCCAAGCAGTTGGCAAAGTACTGCTCAATTTCAGCAACTATAGGAAGCATGTTTATTTGGAAGAGGCGATGTTTCCTATACCCTTAGAACTGTAGAATTCATAACAATGTGCTGATCTGTTTTAATCTGTTGGATTATTCAAAAAAATTGATTCCTAATGAACTTTGACTTGTAATGTGGAATCAAATAAAGTATATATAACTGTGAATGTGTGTGTGTGTGTGTGTGTGTGTCATGAATCCGGTCTATGAACTTCTGTTCACTCACCACCAGAGATCACTCTTGCACTACACTAACTGTTGCACTTCACCCCGGACTACAGTTCCCATCATGCATTGCAATGATGACACACAGTACCCCTCTTCTCAAGCCCTCTGGATATCGTTTGCCGATCAAAGACTCACGCTTGGCCTAGGATTACTCTTTTTCTTGTCTGTGTTATACCTGTTTGCTGATGTTTTGACCCTGCCTGTGTTTTGACCGAGTCTTGGAATAAAGCTTGCAAATGGATCCGCACGTGTTACGTCTCATTCGCCCCGTAACAGTGTGTGTGCGTGACGTGTGTACTCTAGACACACACTCGCACACTCGCACACGCATGCACACACACACACTCTCTTTCACACACACACACACACACACACACTCTTTCTCACTGTGTTTCTGATGAATATATTAATGACTCTGAACATGTTCGTCTCATGTTTTCTTACAATAAGTATTTTAAAAACATGTGGTGACAAATGAAGTAAAAAGTACAAGACTATTTTCCTTTAATGTCATAAAATCACATGTTGAATAACATGAGCTTTAAGAGTTTAAAATGGTACTTTACACTTTTACTACTAATTATTAAAAAGCTGTAATTTAAAATTAAAAACAAATTTGGCAGTTAACAATTAAATGTATGACAACAAAAACACAGAAATACAGAAGAACACAAACGCTAGGAACGGCCGGAGCTACAGGAGGAAAATAATGAAATTATCTACTGACTGTGTGTTCATTTGAATTGAAAGGTAATTTTGATTATAATAATGATATTCATATCTGATCTGATTAATCAACACAGTTTGACTGATGATCCAGAACAAACATAAAACCCGGATACAGCGGCTGAGTGAATGTGGTCTGGACTGTGTGGATGAGGCTCATTGTGTCAGAGACGCTGTAGAAGGACAGAGTTCCTGCACTGTGATCCACAAACACTCCTATTCTACTGCTGATGGACTTTACAGAGAGATCAGTCTGTATGTTATTGTGTCTGAATGAGTAACTGGAGGGAGAGCAGTCCAAACTCCAGGACTGATCATTAGATCCAAACAAACACCCATTACCGCTCCCTTCCTACTGATGCTCTTATATGACACTGATATAAACACATCTCCACTCCACTCCAGCTCCCAGTAACAGCGTCCACACACACTCTCTCTACACAACACCTGACACACATCAAATCTGTCTGGATGATCAGGATACGACTGATCTGTGTCAGTGCGAGTAATCACTCTGTTTCTCTCAGACAGACGGAGGCGCTTATATGCTGTGTTCAGATCCAGAGAGAGTTGATGGGAATCTGAAGGAGATAAAACACATCAGAATCAGGAATTATGAATCTGATCTATTCATGTAGCTGAACTCTTCATGCTCAGTGTATCATTGGTGTCTCAGTACAGATGAACAGATATCTGTGCTAATCATTTACATCATCAAAACATAAACTCTTCTTTCTCCTTCTAGAGAAAAACATGAACACACTCAGTGAGTTTTCTGCTTGTTTTCTTACTGACTTACATTGTAGGAAGTCGTTCCTGGTCCTGGGAACAATGTTGGTGAATGTGACTGTGGAAATCAACAGACATGAACAGTATGATTCTCATGATCCTGCATCCATTCCTAACACATTTCTAATATGATGTTCTCCATGATATGAGATGATGATGAATCTCCAGGACTTTACCTCTGTCTGAGATCTTCTTGAGCTCCTCTTTGCAGAAATCCTCCAGTTTGTCTCTCAGCTGAAGAACAGATTCTCTCAGACCATCAAAAGAGACGAGAGAACTGAAGAGATCATCATTTACGTCTGTAGATTCAGGAGGAGCTGAGAGAGACTGGAAACTCTACAGAACACAGAAATCAAAACTCATCAGCTCCACACTTCACCCAATAACCTGCTCCAACATCAGATTTGACTCGACTTTAGTAACTCAATCCAGCACTTTCACAGCATCAACATCATTCTTCTCATATTCATTATATCACATTAGAAATACAGATTCTAGTGTTTGACACTTACACTACATATGAACTTTCTAGGAAATAGTTTGGATGATAAAACTTCTGCTAAGAACATAAATGTCCATCTAACAGCTCAAGCTCATCAATGGAGTCTCATTGCAGGGTTGAGTAGATTTGCTCAGGAAAAGCAGCTCAAAGGCATGATTAGATTGACCATTATATATAACTTTAGAGCGATTAGAGACATTGACACTTCACAAGGACCCTTCAGACACGCTCAGGTTTAGTTTGGTTACACTGAAGCATTGCTGATATACAGCATCACTTCATGTTTGGGGTCTTCATGGTCAAATTCATCACTGTGTTACATATCAATAAAACTTTTTTATGAGGTTTGAGGATCGCCTGATTCAATTTTGATGAATATTACTCACTATGACCCTGTTCTTCTAGATCTGTGTTACCTGCAGGAACTGGATGTGATCCTGTGTGTGTGAAAGCTTCTCCAGCTCATCATCTCTCCTCCTCAGATCATTGATCTCCTGCTCCAGTCGCTCCAGTCGTCCTTCAGCTCGACTCACTGCTTGCTTTTCCTGATCTCTGATCAGCCGTATCAGCTCAGAGCGGCTTCTCTCAATGGAGCGGATGAGCTCAGTAAAGATCCTCTCACTGTCCTCCACTGCTGTCTGTGCAGAGCGCTGTTAGGACACACAGTGATTCAGGCTTCAGTGAGTCTGAACTGAGACTGAGACAAACTTCTCTTCTTCTCCAGACTCACCTTATGAGACGCCACCGCCTCTCTCAGCTGCTGGAGATCTTTCTCTCTCTGCTGGATTCTCTGCTGGAACGTCTTCTGCGTCTCCTTCAGCTGCTTCTGCAGGACAAACAGATGACAATGACTCTTACAGAAAACTACTGGCACTAAATCATCATGTGAATAGATGGATCCAGTAAACATAGGGTGAGGTAGTTTAAAGGTTACTTTTCTCAAGTGATAAACAATGGCTGTAGGTTTAAAGTCCAGAAGTGACGATCAGCTATGATCATCATACATTAATTATAATGAAGCATAAAGAGTGTTTAGCAATATTTAATTGGTATGCAGTTTTAAATACCTGTTTCTCTGTCCTCTGTGCTGCAGCTGGTACAGTGTCATGGTTTTTATGCTCATCCATCGTACACAGCACACATATGCATTTCTGATCAGTGCGACAGAAAACCTGAGGAGCTTCTCATGTTTCTGGCAGATCATCTCCTGCAGTCGTCTAGTGGCATCGGTCACTTTGTGTTTCTTTCCTTTAAATAAACTCTCATGTTGTTCGAGGTGATTCTGACAGTAAGAGTTCAGACACACCAGACAGGACTTGACGGCTTTGTATTTTCTTCCAGTACAGACGTCACACTGTACATCTCCAGCTCCAGCGTCACAGTCAACAGAGAGTTTGGTCTTCTTCAGTTTCTCCACCACTTCAGCCAGCATGGTGTTTCTAGCCAAAGCAGGTCTTGGACTGAAGGTCTGTCTGCACTGAGGACAGCTGTAGACTCTCTTCTGATCCTCCTGATCCCAGCAGCCTGCAATACAGCTCTTACAGTAACTGTGTCCACAGGGAATGGCCACTGGATCCTTCAGGAGATCCAGACACACCGAACACAAGAACTCATTCTGATCCACTGCAATTCTAGCTTCTGCCATTTTTCTGCTCGAATACAGAGACAAAAGCACACAACAGCTCAACTACACTTCAGTTTCTCTTTATCTGAACTGATGAGTTTAAATACATTTGAGTGACATTGGCAAAACAGGTTTATCCACAAGTCTGTAAAGCAAGTTCCTCGTTCCTGCTCCTGTAGAGCCACATTCCACAGTTTCGACACACCTGTTTTTAAAGTAAATATATTTACAGTAAATGCAAGGTGCATTTGTTTAGAGAACAAACTAATGTAGCAAATTAGCTCAAATGGGAATACATAATTAAATTCATAATTAATGACAAATATTAATATCAGCTGCCAGTATTAACTGTGGGAGAATAATGTTACCATCAAGTAATCTGTTCGTCCAGCGAACATTCAGTGTAATTTCATATCAGCAGTGACAGAATCCGAAACTCACATAATTTGTGTACAAAAGTTATATTAACTAAATACTAACAGAAAACCAGTCCAAACAAACAAATATAAAAATCACATTTACAAAGGGAGAAGGGCAAAGGAACCCGAATTAATTAATTAAACCATTAAAGAAACAGGGAATTAATCTATTAAAAGGAGTCAGTTAAAGGTGCACTAAGCAAATTTAGCCAAACAATGCTGATATTTGAAAGCACCAAAACAAACAAACCCATACCCCAACAGGACTTCACCCATATTTTGATATCTCTGCCCCTCACGTAAACACAACCCTGGAAATGATGATGGCGGAATCTGCTATGCCTGCCAGTCGAGAGTATAATGTCATCAATAAGTGAAAAGAATGTGTGTTACTATGGTAATTTAGGTCAGTGTTTTAACGCTTAAATGGTTTAGCTCCATTTCAAATATCATTGCTTTGATATTTATGCGGGTCCTAGATCTTGCCTGATTTGAACCATTTTTAAATGTTCTGTTCCTCCTATATTTAGACATATACACTCCCTCTCACTGCCCCACTGTATGTACATGTACTTTTGCCCCATTGGTGTCACTCTTACAGAGTTTGTGGGACTGGCTAGCACTGCCCAAGCCAACTTACTGACTCATTCAGACAATCACAATCCTCTACGTGATTCAGTTTGCTGGGCGTTCCCCAGGATTCAATGGCGCTCTTTTTACCTCGGTGGAAAACAAAGATGCATGTGTCCTACGTGCAGAGATTGGAGTCCTGCTGGAGAAGGACGAAATACAGCCTGTCCCTCCAACCAAGATGATGTCAGAGTTTTACAGTCCTTACTTCATCTTACCCAAGAAAAGCAGTAGGTTAGTCATGAATCAGGCCCTGCACAAGCTCCCCTTTAAGATATTGATGCAGAAACACATTCCCTCACACGCTTATACTTTCACGTTTTGATTTTGCCTCGACAGAGACCGTTTCTTCATTTCTTCAAGGGTCAGATATACCAGTACAAGGTCCTTCCCGTCAGGCCATCCCTGTGTCCCCGTATCTTCTCCAAGGTCGCAGAAGGTGTACTTGCCCTGTTAGGGAAGGTGGGCAATCTGATTCTCAACTAACTCATGAGATCTGTTGTGCAACCACAAGGACTTGGTGGTCAAGAACCTCAGCCATCTGGGGCTTTGGGTCAACTGGTAAAAGAGCAAGCTCTCCCCTTTGCAGAGCATCTCTTTTCTCAGTATGGAGCTGGAATCAGTTATCGCTGAACTGCCTGAATTCATTCAGGGGAAAAACTGTGTCTCCACTGAAGGAATTTCAGAAGCTCCTGTGACATATGTCATCCACAGCAGTAATGATGCCACTTGAATATATGCAGATGAGACTGCCTCAGGACTGGCTGCACAGCCAAGTCCCAAAATGGGTATGGCACCATAGCACAAATCCGGTGACAAATACAATGATCTGTCTCTGTTCTTTCACTTTGCTTTTCTATGGGCAGGAGTGCCCTTAGAACAAGTTTCGAGGCACATTGTGGAGTGCTGTATGCTCCTGGACAGGAACTTGACTGTGGTGGAATATCAGTTTTCTTTTGCTAGAAGTACTGCTTGCCCTGCTTCAGCTTCGGCCATTGCATCAGGGCAAGAATGTGCACTAGCTCATGTTGCAACTTGCCTGCCATTTCCTCCTCTGGAGTTAGACACGGCCCCAATTGCTGCATGCCATTCACATCCCGGGAAAGCTCAATCATGCATCTGACTGACTCTTATGGCAGCTTATGCTGTCAGGAGAATGGGGACTCCATCCTCAGGTGGTCCAGCTGATATTGAGTTGATTTGGGGATGCCCAAGTAGAACGGTTTGTTTATCAGGAATCTTCCCATTGTCAGCTGCTCTATTACCTGAACAAGGCCACCTTTGGCATGGATGCAATGGGATACAGCTGGCCCCAGTGTCTGCGCAAGTACGCATTCCTCCCAGTGAGACTGCTTGCACAGATATTGTGCAAGGTCAGGGAGGATGAGGAATAGGTCTTGATGGTTGTGCCACCCAGACCTGGTTTTCAGTCCTGATGCTCCTCATGAGAGCCCCTATTGGGTTTCCGGCTTCGCTACTGTTCGGATGCTCTTGCTTATTGCTCTGCACTTTGCTCCCTATTTTTCTCAGATCTCTCTAAGATTTTAACTTCAGCAGATCAGCACAGTGCTCAAACCCTCCCACTGCCAGCAGCTTACATTCAGGAGACGGGAAAACACAGCTGTCTACACTCAAACAGAGGTTCAAGGTTCAAGGTTCTTTATTATTTGTCACATACACAATCATACAGGGTATAATAGGTAGTGAAATGTTAATCAGGACAGGTCCGCTCAATGGAAAGTGCAAAAAAAAAATTAATAAAACATAATAATAACATAAAAGCAATAAAAACTATGAAACAAAACACGAGAGAGTATATATATATATATACAAATATGGTGAGAATGAAATAAGAAACAAATAATGAAATAAAATAAGGGGTAAGATGTGCAATGAGATAAAGTGTGCAGTGCAAGAGAATGTGCAAATAGGTTGTACCGGGGATGTACACAAAGCAGCAGTGTGGATGATGGGGAATAATGGATGTGATTACAGTTTATTATATTGAGTCCTGTGGATGTTATGCTGTTATGAGCCTGAGTTTAGGAGCCTGATGGCCTGAGGGAAGAAACTCCTCTTCAGTCTTTCCGTTTTAGCCAACATGCTCCTGTAGCGCCTGCCAGATGGCAGTAAAATGAAAAGGTGGTTACCGGGGTGATTCGAGTCCTTGATGATTTTTGCAGTTCTGCTTTTGCAGCGTTTGAGGTAGATGTCCTGCAGAGAGGGGAGAGCAGACCCTGAGATGCGCTCAGCTAGGCGCACGACTCTCTGCAGAGCTTTGCAGTCCTGGTTTGTGGCATTATTATACCACACTGAGATGCACTGAGACAGTACACTTTCTATGGCCCCTGAATAGAAAGTTTTCAGGATAGCTGGTGAGACCCTGAATTTCCTCAGCTGTCGCAGATGGTACAGTCTTTGCCTGGCTTTCTTGATCTGTGTTTGGATGTGTGCAGTCCATGTCAGGTCCTCGGAGATGTTTACACCGAGGTACTTGAAGCTGCTCACCCTCTCCACAGGGGTCCCGCTGATCATAAGAGGAGTGTAGGGCCGCTGCTGTCTCTTCCTGAAGTCTACAATCAGCTCTTTGGTTTTGCTCACGTTCAGAGAGACAGTTGTCCTGGCACCATGATGTAAGTCTCTCCACCTCATCCAAGTATGCGGCCTCATCATTGTTGGAAACGAGGCCCAGAACCACAGTATCGTCAGCAAATTTAACAATGGAAGTGGAGCTGTGTGAGGACACGCAGTCGTGGGTGTATAGAGAGTATAGCAGGGGGCTCAGGACACAGCCCTGTGGGGCTCCTACATTCAGGGTGATGGAGTTGGAGGTGAACTGGCCGACTTTCACCACTTGTGGTCTGGCGGTGAGGAAATCTTGGATCCAGTCACAGAGTGAAGTGTTTAGGCGAGGTCTGATAGGTTTGACAGCTAGCTTGGTGGGGACTATAGTGTTGAAAGCTGAGCTATAGTCGATGAATAGCAGCCTGACATAGTTGCCATTTTTGCTGTCGATGTGAGTGAGGGAGGAGTGCAGTACCTGGGAGATGGCATCATCAGTAGACCTATTTGGCCGATAGGCAAACTGAAGAGGGTCCAAGGTAGCAGGGATGGAGGAGCAAATGTGTTTCTTTAAGAGTCTCTCAAAAACCTTCATGACTGTTGTAAGGAAGGACCCGGCTGGAACGATCCAATGACGGCAGTCGTTCCGCGGGTGAAGGGCTTTGCGTGTTACGATCTTTCCTTTTCACGACACAACAAGAACATTAAAATGGAACACTTCTTCTTATATATTTTATCTCATTATTTCATCTGACTCCATAAAATGAAAGGGGTTTTAATGATATCTGTGCATCATTAAAACAGGAACGAATGATCGGTTATTCTTATCAGCTCTTTTTCAATACTTTACCCGTCCAGACATAGGGAAACTATATCGCTCAGAGGTCCTGTTTTCCACAGGTCTCACGGACACAATCTCGTCAGGCCCGGTCATCAGTCAGAGGTAAATTATGGTTACGTATCTGAGATTTGCCGTAAATTCACACGTACACAATCAGAGATATCAATAACCCTCATGGGGCACCCTCAGAACTCGAACTCAATCGTTTACTTCAGTAAAGGGTTTTGGCCACTATCAGATATGTTAGCAGATCAATATACTACACTCGTAATAGCTTTGGATTGGCCAAATCTTTGTTTAAAGTAACATTAAATCAAAGTCAGAGGTGTGGACGACCAATTCAGTCTGATCAGACGGCGTTCACCGTCACTGAACGGAATTAGCCCGTCCCTACACCCAAGCACACTTAAAAGATGCCGGATATTAGCCGTCGCTAAAACTGACGCAGGCTTGTGGAAATATACGAATCCACTAATCTAGTAGAGAGAAAGCACTCTTCAGAGGCAGTTAGAATAGAATCAAACGTTACAATTTATTGACCAGGTAATCAAAACAATAATTCAAAGCTCCAATGTTACAAGAATAGAATCAACGGTTAACCATAACATAACAATAATTCAGGAATTGAAGAACTTGTAGAAATTACTACCTGGCAATGAAAAACTACACACAAGTGACATGTGCGGGCAATCAGCTTACTGACTCCCGAACTTTGTGTCCCTTTCCTTATATACCCAGATAATTCAATAGACCCACCAAGGTGGTATCTTGTCATTATAATTAGTCTTTAGAATTGGCAACCCAAAGGCTTCTGGAGATCCTGTGGCCGGGATTACTTATTTACATACAGGAGGTGATCTGAATAGGAGATCAGGGGGAGGGCACACCTTTAAGTTGTGCACTATATTTCCTCATACTTTAGAACTTCTTTTAGCTTTTCGTTATGATTGGGAGAATGAGACCATTTTACCAGGCACACTGAGACATTTCAAAAGATATCAAACATGTATAGTTACTTTTTGTACATATTACATTGCATGGATTTTAGGTGATGAGGGGAGGGGGGAGAATGGCGACTGCAGCCGGTCCCTCGTGCGGACCGTCAGCACAGGGTGTGAAACCCCCCAGTGTGCTGCGTCCTGGATGTTGCTGCTATATGCAAGAGATAGCTCCCGTTGATTACTGACACCAGGCCCACATTTCCTCTCTAGGGGGCCCAGACATTTTGGCACGGGCCCGGGCTTACAGTTTCCTCTCTTTGGCACTGTTTGGGCCACTCACGGTGTTTCCTGCAGTGTCACTTTCGTCGTTGTAAGGTGGGCAGCTTTAAGGGGAAAAGGTGTCGTCCCGCCATGGGGAGACCTCTGCGTCCTTTGGCATCCTTCTGAGGATGTCGATCTGGCCCATAGAAAGGTCCTCTGTCACTTCCAAGCAAAATGAGTGATCAGCAGGACAGGTCAGTCCTCCATATGTGAACGAATTCATCTCACTGATGACACACCACTGTGTATGAGACACCTGAATCGCATTTGAATGGTCATGCAAAGATTCAACACTTATGAGTTTGCTATCATTGGGAGAGAAAGGTTGTAATGCATTACATGTACAGATAACATAATTGTGAGTTTCATGACAACAAGTGCGACTGGTAAATACGGTCTCAGTACCCTTCAGCGTCATATATCCGGTGAGGTGATCCCATTTAATTACCTGATCTTTAACTACCATGCCAATGGATCGAATATTAGTGGAATTTGGATAAACTTGATCTGGGTGGATTAAAGGAAAAGTGGCAAAAAATCCAATACAACCAATACATTCGTTTCCAGTATACATCATAATTGTGGATATTAATTCTGAATACTTTACATTTTTCATTTTTCCGAAGAGAACCATCTATGTAAATCTAAAACCTCAATTAAATCAAAATATAACCAATACATTCGTTTCCAGTATACATCACAATTGTGGATATTAATTCTGAATACTTTACATTTTTCATTTTTCCGAAGAGAACCATCTATGTAAATCTAAAACCTCAATTAAATCGTTCAAAACATGTCTCGGGGTCTTGTGAAGACGAAGATCTAAAATTTCCTGTCTTGTTGCAGTGAGTAATACAATGTTCTGTATAAGCAGAAATGTTATAAGTTACATGTGTCATTACCAAATTTACATCATGTAATAAAGTAACAGTTGTGTGGATTGGTGAAATTGTCTATGCAATGCAAACATTCCCCGACACAATACATTCCTTCCTTTCGGTTGGTCCAGACAAGTACATTAGCTCGGTGAATCTCATATGTGTGTTATTATGTGTTTCTGTATGTGTGCACCTATATGTTGCAGGTTCCAAATTTTTAACAAAGTAGCACAATTTTGGGTCTATGTCATTGTTTTAATTTTTTCGTGTAGTGTATGCATGTTACCTAATTGTGTCACCTGGATCTATTTTAAGTCGATACCAGGCAGTGAGGTTGTACATGAATTTGGTGCTCGAGTGTGTCCTGAAATGTTTCTTTGTAGGTGGGTGGGTGTTACCTGAACTACAACAAATTTGTGGTGTGCAATTTGGATCCGGTACTAATCCGGGAGGCCATGTAACTTTCTCTTTTGGTGCAACTGTGATTTTTTGTGTGGATGGCCCCTTGGAGTGTTACGCAACACCCACCTCCCACATTTCAGGTTGTGTGTGAGTGATTGGTGCTCTCCAGAGTGGGAGGATTTGATTCGCTACTACTCGTGCCACTGTGTTTGCACTGTTAAATTGGAAAATTTGTCAGTTATCACAAGGTAATAACGATATCCCCCTTTGGCACTAGGTAGTGGGCTTATGAAATCCAATTGGAGTAACTCCCAAGGTCCCTTGGGTGGTTCTGGTCTACACAGTTTTGTATGGCCAGGCTTGCCTTGGTTAGTGGAGGCACATACGATGCATGTGTCACACCATCTTTGAATGTCTGATGCCATTTGTGGCCACCAGAAGTTTTTTGGATCAGCTGTTGTGTTTTTGGAGCTGATACGTGTGCATAATCGTGGTACAACTTCATCACTGGTTTCTGGAGGGCTTCTGGAACAATGTATTTATCGTCTCTTAAAATCATGCCTTCAGTGACCTTGACTAGTTGGTCCTGCTGCAGGTGCGTTGTCAGCTCTCCATCCGAACTCCACAGTTCTTGTTGGTACTGTTTCAAGTCAATAGGAATAGTTTGAATCGCACTCACGGCAGGAACAACCAGTCTGTCAGGCTTCCATTCATCTCCCTTTTGTGCTGCTAATTTGGCTAATTGATCTGCCATGTTGTTGTTTTTCTCGTTTTCATCTGGATTTTCGATGATGTGCGCACGCACTTTAATGACGGAGAGTGAGGAATCGCGTGCTCTAATCTCCTGCCAGCTCGAAGTTATGATGTTAAAATGTTTGATCATGAAGTTTACGAATTGTTTCAACAGCTCAGAGTTGTCGCTAGAGGGCATTTTTTGGTAATGCTTCGCTTGTTTTTTTTAAATCTTTTTCTCTTTTTTGACAATCTCGCTTACATGGTTAGTCTTTCTGCAATAATGGCATATCATTTTATTTGGAGACCTTTGGCTAAATTTATCTGTGCTGTTCCCTTCTGTTAACCACTGTGCGGATTTAACGCCGCTGGGGTTTTAATCGCCATCTGTTTTCTATTCTTGAACCCCAATCTACTATTGCTCTGAACGTGTTTTCGGCTGGGTCGACGCCATTTGATAACGCTTTCTGAACGGGATGCCGGCATTGTTTTTAACAAGCTGCAGTAATGCGTCATGGTTGCGGTCTGCATTTTCAAGGCCTGAGTGTTCTCTGTAGGTCACCCATAACCGCTCAGCGACGTTTCAAATGACTCATTACTTGCTTGTTTGATTTCTAATATTTTGCTCCAATCTGCATGTGACGGTCCCCTCATGTCTAATAATGCCTGTTTTAGACGCTTCATAAATCCCTTCGTCGGTTTCGTCATTTACTCTGTTCATTATGTTGCGGATTTCATTTCTGTGTTTAGTTTCGGTCTGAGCTCCTCAGGGATAGTGAGGAGGGCTACTTTGCCATACGTCTCTAACCTCTAGTTTGTAGACATTAGCCTGTAGCATCAATGCTTCCCAGTAGGGTTGAAAAGGCCCTTTTCTCGGCATAGTTCCTACGACTTGTTTATGCCTAGAGCATTCTCCGATGTTAACGGGCGGCTGATTGTTGTGATATCATCATCCGCATTTTCATGGTTTTTAACACTGCGATTTTAACTGCCTTTTTGGCGAGTCGTTTGATTTGGTTCGGTCTTTATTGGGCTTCGCAGGCTCTGTTTTTCTGGCCACAGACTCACGAGCTCGGTTACGAGTTTCTCTGCGTGGCCTATTGTTACACGCTAACGCAGTGTCCTCATCTTCGCTTTCAGTTTGCGCCTAACTCGGTTTCATCCAGTGCTGCTTGTTTAACTGCGGCAACTGGAAAACCTGTTTTATCGCAATAATCTTCGAGCGCAGATATGTAATTACTATATGTAATTAGTTTCCTTGAACTTGATCAATTTTTGTAGCCATTTCTTCGCGTTGTCTAGCCCACGTTGCTCGTATGCAAACATTTCGACTTGCTTTCTTAACTTTTGTAATTCGTCAGATCGCACTCGATGCTCGATTTCTTTGATATTTGTTATTGTTTTTCGCTTCTCGGTCATGGTCGCGAGGTCGTTACGACGAAGCAAATAAACAATTGCAGCGGAATTTTCTTGTATTTTGATTTCGATTTTAGTCTCGCACCCTCGGCAGAATACCAGGATGTTATTTCGTTGTTGTTCCACTTCAAATTGAATCCTTGTCGCTAACCGAACAAGGATTTTTGTAATTGTATTCCTAAAACTTCCATTATCTCCTGATCTCCTCTGCTGCTGTGGTTTCCCTGAAAAGACATGTTGTTTCTCGTCTAATTCTTAATACCACCGGGTTTTTCGGTTCCGGTTTCAAAATGGGTATTCCGACCGTACTACAAATGTGTCTATATGGTGTAAACAATATTTCCCTCAACTTCTAAAGGCAACAAAGAATATACTTACCACAGCAGCTGGATATTGATGAGAAGGATATCAAACCTCACGTCCCAAGGAGAGTTCAAGTTGAATGTCGCGGCTGGAATGACGACTCGTCTCTGCGAGAATCGCGTTCTCGTCCTTTACGAGATCACGCCGGGTCACCACTGTAAGGAAGGACCCGGCTGGAACGATCCAATGACGGCAGTCGTTCCGCGGGTGAAGGGCTTTGCGTGTTACGATCTTTCCTTTTCACGACACAACAAGAACATTAAAATGGAACACTTCTTCTTATATATTTTATCTCATTATTTCATCTGACTCCATAAAATGAAAGGGTTTTAATGATATCTGTGCATCATTAAAACAGGAACGAATGATCGTTATTCTTATCAGCTCTTTTTCAATACTTTACCCGTCCAGACATAGGGAAGCTATATCGCTCAGAGGTCCTGTTTTCCACAGGTCTCACGGACACAATCTCGTCAGGCCCGGTCATCAGTCAGAGGTAAATTATGGTTACGTATCTGAGATTTGCCGTAAATTCACACGTACACAATCAGAGATATCAATAACCCTCATGGGGCACCCTCAGAACTCGAGTTCAATCGTTTACTTCAGTAAAGGGTTTTGGCCACTATCAGATATGTTAGCAGATCAATATACTACACTCGTAATAGCTTTGGATTGGCCAAATCTTTGTTTAAAGTAACATTAAATCAAAAGTCAGAGGTGTGGACGTACCCGAATTCAGTCTGATCAGACGGCGTTCACCGTCACTGAACGGAATTAGCCCCTACACCCAAGCACACTTAAAAGATGCCGGATATTAGCCGTCGCTAAAACTGACGCAGGCTTGCGGAAATATACGAATCCACTAATCTAGTAGAGAGAAAGCACTCTTCAGAGGCAGTTAGAATAGAATCAAACGTTACAATTTATTGACCAGGTAATCAAAACAATAATTCAAAGCTCCAATGTTACAAGAATAGAATCAACGGTTAACCATAACATAACAATAATTCAGGAATTGAAGAACTTGTAGAAATTACTACCTGGCAATGAAAAACTACACACAAGTGACATGTGCGGGCAATCAGCTTACTGACTCCCAGAACTTTGTGTCCCTTTCCCTTATATACCCAGATAATTCAATAGACCCACCAAGGTGGTATCTTGTCATTATAATTAGTCTTTAGAATTGGCAACCCAAAGGCTTCTGGAGATCCTGTGGCCGGGATTACTTATTTACATACAGGAGGTGATCTGAATAGGAGATCAGGGGGAGGGCACACCTTTAAGTTGTGCACTATATTTCCTCATACTTTAGAACTTCTTTTAGCTTTTCGTTATGATTGGGAGAATGAGACCATTTTACCAGGCACACTGAGACATTTCAAAAGATATCAAACATGTATAGTTACTTTTTGTACATATTACATTGCATGGATTTTAGGTGATGAGGGAGGGGAGAATGGCGACTGCAGCCGGTCCTCGTGCGGACCGTCAGCACAGGGTGTGAAACCCCCAGTGTGCTGCGTCCTGGATGTTGCTGCTATATGCAAGAGATAGCTCCGTTGATTACTGACACCAGGCCCACATTTCCTCTCTAGGGGGGCCCAGACATTTTGGCACCGGGCCCGGGCTTACACTGTCGATGTGAGGGCAACTGGACGGTAGTCATTCAGGCAAGAGGGTTTACTGTTCTTAGGCACAGGGATTATGACAGATTTTTTAAAGGAGGTGGGAACAACAGAGGTAGCAAGGGACTCATTAAAGATGGAAGTGAACAAACCAGCAAGAGAAAATGCCTCTCGTGGAATATACATACTGCATGAACTGCCACAGACTTCTACAAAGGATTGTGGTTTATGAAACAATGTTACTTGCTGGATTTCCAAAACAGGTGGAACACACAGCAGATCATCATCACGGAGTACCGAGCATTGTCACGAGTATAGCGTATTGCTGCAATTGATCAATTTCCTATTCCTACTACAAAAATGAATTAATGAGGTTTCTTGGGATGGTTGGGTTTCATAGGGGGTTCTGTCAGAATTTTTCTACTGTGGCAGCTCCTCTTACCAACCTTCTTCGAGATAAAGTCAAATTTGATTGGACCTCGGTGTGTCAGAGAGCATTTGAGGATGTTAAATCGCTCCTCACTGTGTCTCCAGTGTTAGTTGCACCAATGCTGGATAAAGCTTTCAAATTACAGGTTGACTCTAGCAATGTGGGACGGGAGCTGTGTTATTGCAGACCTCAGAAGATGAGGTAGATTATGTGGTTGGGTATTTCTCTAAAAAGTTTAATTCTTATCAACTTAACTATTCGGTTATTGAGAAAGAGGGCCTAGCTTTGATCTGGGCGCTGAGGCATTTTGAGGTTTATGTGGGTTCAGGTGGAAGGCCGTTGGTGGTTTATATTGACCATAATCCTCTAACATTTCTACATTCTTTACAGAACCCAAACCAGCGACTCATGAGATGGTGTATCTTTCTACAAGGATATCATCTGGATATAAGATATATTAAGGTACCGACAACGTGATTGCGGATGCTCTATCACGAGTATAATGCGTGTTACTGCAATGTTTTTGCTTTTCGTTTTCTAGTTTT
>CM050422.1:456776-464276 GCA_027564155.1 Gymnocypris eckloni scoliostomus
TGTGTGTGTGTGTGTGTGTGCGCACGTGTGTGAGAGTGTGTGTGGGCGCATGTGTGTGTATAAAGATCTGCCTGCAACAACTCAATGAATTCTCACCGCAGGTCATTTGCATTGCAGCCAGGAAAAAAATAAACACACACACACACACCAACATTTATTTTGATGCCTATTTTTTATGTAGTATTCAAACTAAATGTCATCAATTCTTCTCTCTTTAGACCAAATAAATTAAGCTTATGAGAAATTTGAATCAAGGATTGAATTAGGAATAAATGTTCATTTTTTGGTAGAGATTCAAATTAAACTAATTTTTCAGATACAGTAGGTACACATTTATTTAACATCTTTAGTTGGTTAACATTGATGACACAGATAATTAGGAACACTGTCTCTTTAAGATGGAAGGTATGCATGTAATACTGACACACATTCAGTATTCACTTAAGCCATAACCGACTGTGTTTACGTGAGATACTCTACACGATAGACCTTTGGACTGCTGTGTGTGAATTTGATCGCGCGCTGTACGAGAACTGAAGAAGTGGAGCGTGCGCGAGAAAGAGAGAGAGAGACCCTTCGGGTGCTGAAGCCATTGTTTCAGATCGATAGCTCGTGTTTTGGTCGCCTATCCGTCCACTGCGGCTGCCATACGGAGACCAGATATGCAAACGCCCCTCATCCAATGACAGAGACGCACATTATGAAAGTCTATAGGATGTATTTTGAATGTCCGGTAGTCCTCAATTAACATTTTAGTCCCGTCTCGTCTTGTTAACGAAGACGCGGCATACATTTCATCAGTTTTTATCATCAGATATTAATTTTAGCTCGTTACTGTCTCGTCACAGAAAAAAGGTTTGCTGGCGAATATTTTTCATCGTAGTCTTCGTGGACGAAATTAACACTGTTATACTCTAACTTCTCTTCCTTAACCCTAAACAAAACCCTCACCGTCACACACTCTCATACTCAGAATCACACACACACACAGAATCACACACACATACCCTCATAACCACACATACTCTGAATCATACACGCACACACACACACACACACACTCACACACATACCCTCATAACCACACACACACACACACACACACACACCCTCATAACCACACATACTCTGAATCATTCGCGCACACTCACGCACATACCCTCATAACCACACACACACACACACACACACACACACACACACGCCGCGCACACACACACACACCCCCTCATAACCACACATACTCTGAATCATACACACACACACTCGCTCTCTCTCTCTCTCACTCACTCACTCACACACCACCTCATAATCACACATACTCTGAATCATACACACACACACTCGCTCTCTCACACACAAACACACATCACCTCATAAACACACATACTCTGAATCATGCACACACACACACTCACAGAATCTCTCACACTCACCGGAGGGCCTGCGCAGGTGTGCATGTGGCTGTGGCCGGTCTGAGGTTGGTGAGGGTGGAGGAGTGTCTGAGGTAGCTGAGGGTAGAGGTGAGGTAGATGAGGGTGGAGGTGTGTGTGTGTGAGAGGTAGGCGAGGGTGGAGGTGTGTGTGAGGTAGCTGAGGGTGGAGGTGAGTGTGTGTGTGAGGTAGGCGAGGGTGGAGGTGTGTGTGAGGCCGGAGGGCAGCGGAGGTGTGTCAGCGTCGCAGGACATCTCTGGTAAAGTCTCGTGGCGCTCAGGAGGTCGTTGAGGATCTGCAGGATGGTGCTGATGTCCCGGCGAGGATGCCCGCTGCTGTCCTGAAGGGTGGGGTGTAGAGTACCTGAGGAGGGCAGAGGTCAGAGGTCAGCGAGAGGTCGAGACCAGCTGTAGTTCTCCTGATGAAGTCACACTTTACCTGAGAAGGTTCCTGAGAAAACTCCCGGCGCGTGACTGACCAGGCTCTGGATGACGGCGCCGGGCTTGCATCGCTGAGTGCCGCCTTCAGCCTGAAATTCATCAGCATTCATTAACGGAAAATTTTTAGTCGTTTTTGTTTTTAACATGTTTAAATAGATTTTATTTTAGTTTTAGTTATTTTAGTACATCAAGATAAACTTAAAATTTTAATTTTAAATACGTTTAATTTTACAATATTTTTATTTCAGGTAGCAAATAATTTCATTTCAAGTAGCAAACATTTTTTGTAATGTTTTTAATTTTAGTTTTAGTTGTAAGTTTTAGTTACCAATGATAACCCATAAAAATATAGAATATTTCATAAAAATAAAAAATTCATAATTTGTTTTTAATATTTAAAAATATTTCAGGTAACTTTTTTGTTTTAATTGCAATAAACCTTGCAACACTCTCCGTAATACTGGAGCTGCTCAGAAGTAACCCAGTTTTATTCATCTCAAGACGTTTATAGCACAAATATGAAGCCGCTTTGTTTCAGCATTATTTGAGCTGTAACGTCTCTTTCTTCGGTTCATAACATTAACTGGCTTTACACTGTTATGAATCGAGGACAGGAGTGAGTAAGAGCTGTTATCGGACTAGATTTATTTCTATTTTTAGATGAACTTGTGGACCTTTTCCACACTTCAATCTTTTAGTGCAGTTTCTATACTTGAGAGCATGTGTATTTAAACATTTATTGCTAATCCACTGGAACACGTTACTGCTGCCTATTAAAGTTCACTATATTTTGCATTTAGGGTTTAATATAATAAATGCAATAAATGACGAATCAAACAGTCTGACAGGAAAGACTAGAGCAGCTCTTACCTGAACGCTGGGCGGAGAAGAGGCGGGGCTTTGAGTGCTGTGGGCGTGGCAAGCACGCTGTGAGTGCAGAGCAGGGGCGGGGCTTTGAGTGCTGTGGGCGTGGCAAGAACGCTGTGAGTGAAGAGCAGGGGCGGGGCTTTGAGTGCTGTGGGCGTGGCGATCATGAGATGAAGGCGGGGCAGTGCGGCTCTTAAAGTCTAAGGGGTCTCCACTGCTGACGGCCCCTGTAGGCATCTGGTTGGGGCCCGTAGGACCCCTGGAAAGGGACGGCTGTCCTCCAGACGCCTGAGCTGTCAACTGGAGCTGCACAAACATCATGTGATCGCCCACACGAAGGGCAAGGGTCAGCGGGGACCGTCCCGATAGGAAGTCACTGACCTGTACACAAAATGAGACGATTGACAGACTTTAATGAGACGCGCATGTTTCGTTTAGTAGCACGTCATCTTCGGACGCCAATCAAACGGGTATTGACATCACTGCAAAAATTATTATTTTTGGCATGTTATCATACAGTACAAATATCTAAAGATACTAAAATCAAGATGCATTTACTGGACAAGCAAAATGATAATAAACGAGCGAGTTTATGCTTAAGACCAGAACTAATAGCTGCCGATGGGGTCAGAAATGTAAAATGTATTCAAAGAGAAAACAAGATTATTTTTCTCAGAAAATAGACATTTTTGCATCTCCACTAAATGCATCTTGATTTAAAGATGACTAGATTTAAGACAAAAATACTGCAGAACATTATTCATCCTGTGCAAAATCATTATAAAAACTCAAAGAATAATATTAAATGTATTTTTCTGAATCCATTTGCAGATATTTTTATATTAATTGTAATTATTTTCATAAAGTCAATGCATCGATGTTTGTATTGAAAAATGAAAAACACTGAGGAGGAAGAACAACATTTAATCCATATTAAATACATAAATCTATAATAATGAGATTATGACTGAAACTGTGTTTGGATATCCGCCGGCTTCTCTTTTGTCTGCGAAACTGTGAATGCACATAATTAAAATAAAACAGGTACAAGAGTGTAAAGCACTGATGCATCATTCTGTCCAAAGTTACATCGAAATATGACATAAAACATATTAATAAGTACCATCCAACGAGTCAAAGAGAACAAAATCATCACTCCCTGATAATAATATCACCAAGACAAATAGGAGAAGCTATTAAATATAATAATGTTCATATTTGTGACCCTGGAGCACAAAAGCAGTCATAAGCAGCACAGCTATATTTAATAGACAACAATACATTGTATGAGTCAAAATTATACATTTTTATTATATGCCAAAAATCATTAGGATATTAAGATCATGTTCCATGAAGATGTACCGTAAATATATCAAAACTTAATTATTAATTAGTAATATGCATTACTAAGAACATCTTTAAAGATGATTTTCTCAATATTTAGATTTTTTTTGCACCAGATTTTCAAATATTGTCCAAACCATACATCGATGGAAAGATTAATTTATTCAGCTTTCATATGATGCAAACATCTCAATTGCACAAAATTGACCTGTATGACTGGTTTTGAGCTCCAGGGTCACGTTTTATAAATGACTTGTGGCTCAGAGCGAGCAGCCAAACACAATAAATGTGTTCATTGCTTTCAGATTGCCTGCAGTTTCCGGGAGGCAGTTAAACTTCGGCGATAGACTTTGCTCAGGATGACCATAACAACGAGATCGTCCCATGGTTAGTCAACTTATGCCATCCCATCGCACAGTCACATGACTTATTTAATGCACATGGAGGAATTTATTCAGCAAATGCATTTACATCTCCTGTTGGAAATGGGCCAAGTCAAAAACCACCTCAAGCGAGCGTAAAATTAAGGGATTTGTATTTAAAATTTGGCATTCAATAAACAAGCTACAGATAGAAAATGCTGCGGCTAGAGTCAAGAAAATATGATCATATTACTCCAATTTTACAGTCTCTGCACTGGCTACCTATTAAGTACTGTATCAGTTACAAAATATTATTACTTGCCTATAAGGCCCTAAATAATTTATCCCCTGCATACCTAACTAATCTTCTATCACGCTACAATCCAACCCGCTCCCTAAGGAACAAACTCTGGAATAGCTTCCTGATAACGTTCAGGGTTCAGACACACTCTCTGTTTAAATCATTTAGCCAAGCATTCATATAATGCATCCCATAATCTAGTACTGCAGTTATATCTGATCAAACACACATTATTATGCTTTAGCTTGGGTTGAACGATAGCTACGCTAATTATGTCTTTATTTGTTTCTCTGTTTCTGGATTGACATCCCATAATTACACAAGCTTCAGTCTGGATCCAACCCTTAAATGATCCGAGATGACCGAACACCCCTCAGACAATATACAGAATTAACCAAATTTTGCCATAAGTTAATTATAGTAAGTTTCTGCGATATATAAATCTATTGTAGAAACTTACATTTCCCGTAAAGCTGCTTTGCAACGATTGTATCGTTAATAATCTTGAATTGAATTTGCATCACTCGTTTATGATGCGAAACTTCAACAGAGTGATGGAAACATAGCTACAGCGTATCGCATTAGTGGAGCACTAACAAACCAGAGAAACCAACATCCCCAGAGTCTGGATCAGACACCGACAGCGCTGAGGTTTCACATGCATCGCCCAAACCAAGGAGCCGCTCCTGTAGGACACGAGTAAAGGTGTGTTCACACCAGACGCGAATGAAGCGTTACGCGCGAATGATTACATGTTAAGTCGATGCAAAGACGCGATAGACAATCCTGCGGTGCGAATTATTAATTTTTTTGAACAATCTGAACTTTGGCGGATATTTGCGCCGCGTAAACCAATCAGGAGCTTGCTCTAGCAGTGACGTGATTACGAGCGGAGGCAGAAACAACAATGGAGGACAAATTAATGGTGGTTGTATGTGGTACCCGGAGCTGTACGATACTACTTCGTACTTTTACAAAAACAGGAATAACTTTAACAACGAGACTGGAGCTGCCTGCAGAAGCCCCATGATGAAAATTTGTTGCAGTGCAGTGAATTTCACGCGCGAATGAAGCGAGTAAACTCAAAATGTTCAAGCGTCAACCAACTACGCGCTATTTATTCGCTTCATTCGCGTCTGGTGTGAACGCACCTTAACGCTGCCGTCACATCTCGCTCCGAGAGCACTACTCACTAATACTCTCTAACGATCCGAGCGCTGGGTTAACGCGTTGGTGTGCATGCTTTAATGAATTGATGTTAACAAATGAGACGCTGTTGTAAATGTGACTCATGCAAATACATATATTGGTGCATGGCTAGAGTAAAATAAACATCTTTTACGGACTTAAAAAGGACCGACACTATTTTATAAATGAATATACCGCAGTTAAAGAAGCACGGTACTGTCTTGAAGCCAAGTCCCTTTATTTATACAGTGCTTTAACAATACAGATGTGTCAAAGCAGCTTTACAGTATTAAATATGAACAGTGTGTCAGTCATGCAAAAAGACCAGAGGTGGATTGTGACATGAATCCGGACTGATCACAGATTGACTCGCAAACGAGGAGAAAACACCCACCCCTTAATTACAAGAAGCTCTGAGTGTGGCATGCATCACATCATCATCACATCTCACAGCACCAGCTCGAGGAGTCGGGTTTACTGTACATCAGAGCGAGACACGAGCGGCTTCACGAAACTAACACGCTCCTGACTCACGGAAACCCTCGGCAGACGCAGGAGTCAGAGCGAGAAACAGCACTAACGATGCTTCTCAGAACATCACAGCCTCGTTAACTCAAGATCGCTGCAGATTACAAGACCTTTCTGCTTCTGATCGCACTTAACCGGTGCTTTATAACTGGGCTATTACTTAAAAAAAACGTCAATGTCCGTTCAAACAAATTTCTGATCCAGACTACACCTTTTGAACAACGGCCCATGATGTTAAAGCTTCTTCATGGAACCACAGACCCTTTATTTTTGAGTGTTAATTGCAGGACGAGTCTGCATTCCTGTGTAAGTGGATGTGATTGATGTGGCTGTAATGAATGAAACGGAGCCGATGCGCTCTTCCCGACTCGCGGCACTTCAATCACAGAGACATGCGGCTAACGAAAGCCTGGAGATCACGAACACGCTAACGTCTGTCGTGTGTTTAAACCCGCTCTGAGCTGTGAACTAACGACTCACAAACATTTCCCAAGCACTTCATATAGAGACACCTCCCACAATCCAATCAATTTCTCAGTAATAATAACATAAAGTAGGTTTTAATCCCTCAAACAACCAAAAAACCCCACGGCGGAGCCTGTCTGTTAACATCTTCCTCATCCGTCCAGATTAAGGTTAACGAACATCGAGCGCCGTCTGTCTGAAGCGCTATTGATCCCTCACCACACAGAGCTATTAAGAGCAATCACGCTGAATCGACAGCAAGACGACTCGGGAGGATCTTTACAATAACCCTGAGTGATAAACAAACCACAGGACCTGGATGAGAACCACGAGGATGGAGATATTAGCGTTGGCATGGAAGCGGCAAATTAATTGCTGTATTGTGATGGATTTCACGGATAAAATTGAGAAAAGAAAAAGTGGGGCAGGACTTAAATATTTAAATAACATTTACTTGAGAAACAATAACTCAAGACGCTACATTTTCTCTGAAGATTGTGTCAAAATGAATATTTGCTAAAAACAAGAACAAATATGGAGTCAGATTTGTTTAACATTTTTATAAAGTTTGT
>CM050422.1:466776-471776 GCA_027564155.1 Gymnocypris eckloni scoliostomus
GCACGACTGCGACTGCAAACACACAACAACAACAACATCACAAACTCAGCAGACGCACTCCAATGCATGCATGAGATCTCACAGCCGAGTGTGATGTCTGGTTTATACCATCAGTCCGGTTTCGACCGTGGGCACCAGCGTCAGTCTGCTTCCGTCAACCACACCACAGTCCAGCAGCTTCCCGGAGTTTAGCCTCCTGCAGACGGAGAACACAATCACGGATGCGTCCCATCATGCACTGCATCATAATCACGGATGCTTCCCATCATGCACTGCATCACAATCACGGATGCTTCCCATCATGCACTGCATCATAACAGCGTTTGTGGAGTAACAGACATTTAATGAGCATCTTTGACTTGCAATTAACATTCAGTTATATAATTGATTTAACTGCACGGACACTATCAGATGAGAATAGCCGAGCGTAATAATAATAATAATAACCCTGTACAACTGAATTTAATGAGTTTCATAATTGATTAATGTGCTTGTCTATTACTTGAATACAAGTGTATGATTCCCCAACAAGAGATAATCAGGATTTATAACCTTTTATTAGTAAATTTATGAAAAGGGAACACAATATGTCAATATGGAAACTCAATATTCAATGTCTTTCAAAATATGTGCTTTTAATTAATAAAAACTGCTTAATTATCTCTGAATAACTCGTACTGTACTTTAAGATCACAATCCTTGAGTTTAAGCTAAAAACAAACATACTTTTGCAGAAAAGCTCGAAATTAAACTCAAACACGTTTTAATAATTCATATTTAATATTTCATAAACAGATGCTTGTGCTTGTTTTAAGCTCTTTTGTTGGATTTCTCAGAATTCATATCTCCAACATCTCAAGTTACTGTATCTTGATTAGATATTTTTGGAATTATTATTATTTTTTTGCAGTGCATGCAATATTTATGGATTTAAGGTCTTATAATAACATTTTAAGGCCTTCATTTGTGGAGAGACTAATTCAATCCGAATTAAGACCTGCAGAGACCTGGAACATTCACCTCCAAAACCCGGTTTAAACCTCGAACCAAAGGAACCGACCAAAAGAACCGATTCAGAACCGAACCCCGGAATGACTCACGTGTCTCGGTGCAGCAGCAGCAGTCGCTCTCTAGGAACCCGGAGTTTCTCGGACAGTCTCCGGTTGAGCCCCTCCACGGTCTCCTCCAGCGGAACGGACAGCTCGAAGCGGCTCCCGGTGGTGGAGATGATCGATACGTTCATGGACGCGTCGCCGCGGAGGAGCTCCTCACACCGGGACCGCGATCCGTGACTTTGCGCCTCGGTGTTCCGCTCCATCCGAGAACCCCGTGATCTGTGAAACGAGCGGGTGACGAACGGTTCTCCGTTCACCTTAAATAACGTAATATTCCGGTGAAATATCCGCGGTGTTCGGTTCGGTTTCTCTGAGGTAACTTAAATCCACCGTCTCGCGCGCTGCTAAAAATAGAAATAACGGCCGCCGATCTGCACAGAAACGTGCCAAAATATCAATATTAGATGTCCACTAGGATCCGAATGCACATTTATATTTATTACTAATTATATATATTTTTTTAAATACCCGGGGTTTTATTTTAGCTCATAATGCAGCTTTGCTTCATAAGCCGATTGCTCGGTCTTCTGTGCAGCGCAGCTGCTGCGTCTACATTTGTTACGAAGCCCGGCCGAAAGATCCCGCCCACTGCCACAAACAACCAATGGCGTTAGAGAACACTCTTGTCTTTGTCGTGTCAGCTAATCAGCTGTCCGCTCGTAACAGCCACATGCACGCCGGCTCCGCCCGCCCACTGCGATAATAGTTGACGTGACCAATCAGAGAAGCAGAGAGAAGGGCCACGCCTTTTCCTGCTGTGATCATTCATAACAGCTGAGAGGAAATCATTTTCAGAAAAAAAAATATTCTTGGATTTTAACACCGGCTTTCCTGTAATGATAACATAATACAATTATTACGGATTTTCAGGAGAATTTCACTTGCACAAAACCAAGGCTATTTATTTATTTACAAAATGATTGATTGCATCGGCTTCTGTGGAAGTTAAATTTTGCTTAACATTTATTTATCAATTTGTTTTGGCAATTTGTACAGCTGTGTAGATGTACACAGAAATTAAGTTGATCAAATGAATATAATACTGTATATACATATATAATCAAAATAATGTGATCTATCTATCTGTCTATATTTACATTAGTCATTTAGCAGGCGCTTTTATCCAAAGATGACAATAGAAGCAATCAAAAACCAACTAAAGAGCAAGCTCTCTCGCACAAACACACACACACACTGACACACACACTGACACACACACACACACACACACACAGACACACACACACACACACTCACACACACAGACAAACACACTCACACACACACACACACACACACAAGAATCATTCCTGATGGTCTGATCTGTCAGCGAGGCTGTGATGTGTATTTATCTCTGAGCACATGTAACCCCCCCCGGGTCCGCACCATCACACCGAGCGGGTCTCGAACCCGGGATGCCGGCACGGGAGGCGGGCGCTCTACCAAGGAGGCTAAAGGCTACAGCCTCTAGCAAAATCAGGCTGATTTTTGAGGTCAGGGGAGTGAGGTTTACACACAGCCCTTACTGGCATACATCCGTTACACACAGTCAGCATGAGCTCTGATGAATCAGCCTGCTTACTGTAGTGTGTTCTGTCCTTCATCATCATCAGAGCGACTCAACACATCAAGCGCTCACTTCCAGCATACAGCTAGTTATGAATCACTTCATATCTGAGTGAGTGTGATGTTGTGGGAGGAGGTTTGTTCTCCGGAGGAATGTGGAGTGTAATTCCCAGCCCTGTTCCTTCAAACAGAACATTCCGTTACCATGATGCATGCTGTTTTATGATTGCTTTACAATAGCCACGCATGCAGGGCTGTCTCGTGTAAAGGTTACAGTAGCACGAGTTACTCACGGGTTAGTCAGGACGGTTACAGTAGCACGAGTTACTCACGGGTTAGTCAGGACGGTTACAGTAGCACGAGTTTCTCACGGGTTAGTCAGGACGGTTACAGTAGCACAAGTTTCTCACGGGTTAGTCAGGACGGTTACAGTAGCACGAGTTTCTCACGGGTTAGTCAGGACGGTTACAGTAGCACGAGTTACTCACAGGTTAGTCAGGACGGTTACAGTAGCACGAGTTACTCACGGGTTAGTCAGGACGGTTACAGTAGCACGAGTTACTCACGGGTTAGTCAGGACGGTTACAGTAGCACGAGTTACTCACGGGTTAGTCAGGACGGTTACAGTAGCACGAGTTACTCACGGGTTAGTCAGGACGGTTACAGTAGCACGGGTTAGTCAGGACAGTTACAGTAGCACGAGTTACTCACGGGTTAGTCAGGACGGTTACAGTAGCACGAGTTACTCACGGGTTAGTCAGGACGGTTACTATAGCACGAGTTACTCACGGGTCAGTCAGGACTGTTACAGTAGCACGAGTTACTCACAGGTTAGTCAGGACGGTTACAGTAGCACGGGTTAGTCAGGACAGTTACAGTAGCACGAGTTACTTACGGGTTAGTCAGGACAGTTACAGTAGCACGAGTTAGTCAGGACGGTTACAGTAGCACGAGTTACTCACGGGTTAGTCAGGACGGTTACAGTAGCACGAGTTACTCACGGGTTAGTCAGGACGGTTACAGTAGCACGAGTTACTCACGGGTTAGTCAGGACGGTTACAGTAGCACGAGTTACTCACGGGTTAGTCAGGACGGTTACAGAAGCATGAGTTACTCACGGGTTAGTCAGGACAAGAATGTTGTGCTAAAATTCCTATTAACTTATGAAAACATACATTTGTATTTAGAACCTTCTTTGAATGTTTAAATGTTCTAATATTAGGGGAATGTAACGTTTTTAAATGTTCAACGAACGTTCTATAACAAGTAACATTTAAAAAGTGTTACATGAATGTCCAACTAAAACATTTCAAGGATATATTAATGTTGGAGCACAAAACCAGTCATAAGGGCTATTTTTCTGAAATTGAGATTTATGCATCATCTGAAAGCTGAATAAATAATATTTCCATTGATGTATGGTTTGTTATGATTGGACAATATTTGAAAATCTGAGGGTGCAAAAAAATCTAAATATTGAGAAAATCATCTTTAAAGTTGTTCTTATTAATGCATATTACTAATCAAAAATTAAGTTTGACTAAATATCTTCATGGAACATGATCTTAATATCCTGATGATTTTGTATAATTTGTATAAAAATGTATAATTTAAAACCCATACAATGTATTGTTGTCTATTGCTACAAATATACCTGTGCTGCTTATGACTGCGTCTGTGCTGCCAGGGTCATAAATAGCATTTTGTGTGTGAGTTCATTTGTGTCTGAAGATGAGAGGAGCGCTGCTGTGGAGGAGTGTGTGATCTGTTTAACAGAGACTGAAATAGATCTCTGTGTTCCAGCCAAGCGCCATCCTCCGGCTCTCTCTCGTGAAGCAACACGGACGTGACTAAACTGTAATTCATCGACTGGCCGCTAGAGGTGGGCTCCAAACGGGAGTCGATCACAATGTTTACAGCCTGGTACAAAAAGTGGTTTTGGTCTATATAGCTAATTTTGCCCTTCGTGATAACTGTGAGGGGGGTGCATTTTTTAATTACTCATCAGTTTAAATTATATTAAGCCTTAAAGTTCTGCATAATTAAGGGCGTGGCCACTTGAGTGACAGCTGGATTGCCGCCGCCACCACTGTTGCACTAGGTGGGCGTGGTTTCAGCAACCACCTCCACCCACCTCCCGCCTTTTTGCTCATTTTCGATTATCCGGGAGTGACGTGCTACCAAGATGACAACGGCCGGCTCCGCCCACTTTGAGCTCCTCTTCAGAAACCTATGGGTGATGTCACGGACACTACGTCCATTTGTTTTACAGTCTAATATTTTTTTTAAATTACTTTAAACGTAATTTAATTATGTTTA
>CM050422.1:476776-491776 GCA_027564155.1 Gymnocypris eckloni scoliostomus
ACACACACACACACACACACACAGTTCTCTCTCTCTCACACAAACACACACACACACTCTCTCTCACACACACACACACACACACACACACACA
Organism: Gymnocypris eckloni scoliostomus; assembly: GCA_027564155.1. Lineage (NCBI taxonomy): Eukaryota > Metazoa > Chordata > Actinopteri > Cypriniformes > Cyprinidae > Gymnocypris > Gymnocypris eckloni. The sequence continues at coordinate 476,871 of CM050422.1, forward strand.
CACACACTCTCTCTCTCTCACACACACACACACACACACACACACTCTCTCACACACACACACACACACACACACACACACACACACACACACACACACACACACACTCTCTCTCATACACACACACACACACACACACACTCAGAGCTGCAGTAAACACGTCGTGGCTCAAGGCATTATTCCGTCTCTAAATTTAGCTCATGTCCTCGTTTCTCATTCAGAGACGCAGAAACTGAAGTGAGTCTTGATTCTTACAGTCAGCACTAATTAATCCCTCATCTCTCTCAGAGTTAATTGTATTATTCAGCGCTGCTAAGATTATCAATTATTGTCTCTTCGTTTAAACAGATTTCCTAAGTAGTGTGTCTGTGTGCTTGCATGTGTGTGTGTGTGTGTGCGTGGTGTGTGTGTCTGTGTGCGTGTGTGTGTGTGTGTGCAGGAAGTGCCGCTAGCGTCTGGCTCTCAGGAGAACTACGTTCTGCTGCTGATGCTGCTGTGTGTGTTCACCGGCGGGACGCTGGTCCTTCTGTCCATTCTGCTGGTCTTCTGCCACCGCTGCTGTCGAGCAGAGCGACGCTACTCCAGGTGAGCAACATTCACTCCTCCAGACCTCCGCAAACAGCCGTCATTCATTCAGAAGCCACTCGCTCTCGACCTGCTGGACCAGAATCATTAACACTTGTGTTCACTGGAAACAACCAAACCTGTTCATCACTACAGATGGAGCACAAAACCAGTCACATGGGTCAATTTTTGACATTGAGATGCATGCATCATCTGAAAGCTGAATAAATAATATTTCCATTGATGTATGGTTTGTTATGATCGGACAATATTTGAAAATCTGGAATCTGAGGGTGCAAAGAAATCTAAATATTGAGAAAATCAGCTTTAAAGTTGTTCTTAGCAATGCATATACTAATCAATAATTAAGTTTACGGTAGGAAATTTACTAAATATCTTCATGGAACATGATCTTTACCTAGTTTTGTTCAGCTGCTTAAACACAAAATCATTCCTCGTCGCACAGTTTCTGAAAGCAGTCGCTCAAACAGCAGAAACACACCAAATCTGCAAAACCAGACAATAATTCCCAGCCTTTGACTCTTTCAATTTCATAAAACACTTTTTGCAAAACACAACACATAAAAATCTAACATGAATTAATATTATGGCCCAATGTTTGCATTTGAGACGTGTTTGTGATATTTTGAATGCAGTGCTTTGTTTTGCATTTTGTGTGCAATTCTTGGATTTGTGTGTAAAGTTTTAAAAATGTGTGTAAACATTAGAAAAAAAAACATGTAATATCTAATGATTTTTGGCATAAAATAAAAAATGATAATTTTGACCCATACAATGTATTGTTGGCTATTGCTACGAATATACATGTGCTGTTTATGACTGCTTTTGTGCTCCAGAGTCACTTATGGTGTGTGTGTGTGTGTGTGTGTGTGTGTGTGTGTGTGTGTGTGTGTGTGTGTGTGTGTGTGTGTGTGTGTGTGCATGTGTGTGTGTGTTTACTAACCAAACGCATCAATGTATCTCATCATGCTGATGTTGTTTGTGTTTGTTTGGTGTTCAGAGCCAGTGATGACCTGGAGAAAACCAACACCACATATATCGAGGAGAGTCAGCCGATGCAAGGTACCTGTGAACACCACACAAACACAGCAGCACAGTCAAGGGTTCAATTAACAGATTCGTTAAGATCGGTCAGTTTTGTTTGCTTTAAGAGATTTAAACATCAGCCGGTTTTGTTGATTAGAGATTTAAACATCAGTCAGTTTTGTTCGATTAGAGATTTAAACATCAGTCAGTTTTGTTCGATTAGAGATTTAAACATCAGCCAGTTTTGTTCGATTAGAGATTTAAACATCAGTCAGTTTTGTTCGATTAGAGATTTAAACATCAGTCAGTTTTGTTCGATTAGAGATTTAAACATCAGCCAGTTTTGTTCGATTAGAGATTTAAACATCAGCCAGTTTTGTTCGATTAGAGATTTAAACATCAGCCAGTTTTGTTTGATTAGAGATTTAAACATCAGTCAGTTTTGTTCGATTAGAGATTTAAACATCAGTCAGTTTTGTTCGATTAGAGATTTAAACATCAGTCAGTTTTGTTCGATTAGAGATTTAAACATCAGCCAGTTTTGTTCGATTAGAGATTTAAACATCAGCCAGTTTTGTTCGATTAGAGATTTAAACATCAGCCAGTTTTGTTCGATTAGAGATTTAAACATCAGTCAGTTTTGTTCGATTAGAGATTTAAACATCAGCTAGTTTTGTTCGATTAGAGATTTAAACATCAGCCGGTTTTGTTCGATTAGAGATTTAAACATCAGCCGGTTTTGTTCGATTAGAGATTTAAACATCAGCCAGTTTTGTTCGATTAGAGATTTAAACATCAGCCAGTTTTGTTCGATTAGAGATTTAAACATCAGCCGGTTTTGTTCGATTAGAGATTTAAACATCAGTCGGTTTTGTTCGATTAGAGATTTAAACATCAGTCGGTTTTGTTTGATTAGAGATTTAAACATCAGTCAGTTTTGTTCGATTAGAGATTTAAACATCAGTCAGTTTTGTTCGATTAGAGATTTAAACATCAGTCAGTTTTGTTCGATTAGAGATTTAAACATCAGCCGGTTTTGTTCGATTAGAGATTTAAACATCAGCCGGTTTTGTTCGATTTGAGATTTATACATCAGCCGGTTTTGTTCGATTAGAGATTTAAACATCAGTCGGTTTTGTTCGATTAGAGATTTAAACATCAGTCGGTTTTGTTCGATTAGAGATTTAAACATCAGTCAGTTTTGTTCGATTAGAGATTTAAACATCAGTCGGTTTTGTTCGATTAGAGATTTAAACATCAGTCGGTTTTGTTCGATTAGAGATTTAAACATCAGTCAGTTTTGTTCGATTAGAGATTTAAACATCAGTCAGTTTTGTTCGATTAGAGATTTAAACATCAGCCAGTTTTGTTCGATTAGAGATTTAAACATCAGCCAGTTTTGTTTGATTAGAGATTTAAACATTAGTCAGTTTTGTTCGATTAAAGATTTAAACATCAGTCAGTTTTGTTCGATTAGAGATTTAAACATCAGCCAGTTTTGTTCGATTAGAGATTTAAACATCAGTCAGTTTTGTTCGATTAGAGATTTAAACATCAGTCGGTTTTGTTTGATTAGAGATTTAAACATCAGTCAGTTTTGTTCGATTAAAGATTTAAACATCAGCCAGTTTTGTTCGATTAGAGATTTAAACATCAGCCAGTTTTGTTCGATTAGATTGACATTTAAATATCAGTCTGTTTGATTAGATTAATATATTTAGTAACACTATTTTAGGTTCTCTTTCCTAGTTGCTTATTAGCATGCATGTTACTAGAATATTAGCCATTTATTAGTAGTAATTAAGCACAAACTAATGCCTTATTCAACATACCTAATCCTACCCAGTACCTAAACCTAACAACTACCTTAATAACTATTAAATAAGCAGCAAATTAGGAATTAATTGAGGGAAAAGTCGTAGTTAATAGTGAAGAAGTGTTCCTTATTCTAAAGTGTTTCCATGTATACAAACGTTGGTTGGTTTTGTTAATATATTTAAATGTCAGACAAATTTGTTCGGTTAAGAGATTTAAACATCGGTTAGTCAGTTTTGTTTGATTACAAGATTTAATTGTCTGTTGGTTTTGTTCGATTAATATTTAAATGTCAGTGTTTTTTTCAGTTAAGAGATTTAAATATCAGTCGAATTTGTTCGTTTAAGAGATTTAAACATTGGCTAGTTGGTTTTGTTTGATTGAAGAGTCAGTCAGTTTTGTTTGATTCATATATTTAATTGTCGGTTGGTTTTGTTCGTTTATGTAAATGTCAGTCAGGTTTGTTCAATTAATATTTAATTGTCGGTCGGTTTTGTTCGATTACGAAATTTAAATGTAAGTCAGTTTTGTTCGAATAATATATTTAAACATTGGTTAGTCGGTTTTGTTCGATTACGAGATTTAAATGTCAGTTGTTTTGTTTAATAAATAGCCTATGTTTAAATGTCAGTTGTTGTTTTGTTTAGAGATTTAAATAGCCAGTTTTGTTTTATACATTGGTCAGTCAGATTTGTTCGATTAATATATTTAAATGTCAGTCGGTTTTGTTTGATTACAAGATTTAAATGTCAGTCAATTTTGTTTGATTAATATATTTAATTGTCAGTCAGTTTTGTTCGATTAATATATTTAATTGTCAGTCAGTTTTGTTCGATTAATATTTAATTGTCAGTTGGTTTTGTTCGATTACGAGATTTAAATGTCAGTTGTTTTGTTCAATAAATAGCCTATGTTTAAATGTTGGTTGGTTTTGTTTGGTTAAGAGATTTAAATGGTTGAATTGGTTCAATTAAGAGATTGAATCGTTGATCAATCTTTTTGGATTAATAGAGTTCAACATTGGTCTGTTTTGTCTCAGTTCACATCCAGGTGTCAGTCAGAGAATTACGTTCATGTTTTAGTTCACGGCCATAAAGAACCATTGCCACTGAATATTAGAAAACAGCAATGAATGAGACTTACACAGGTTCTGAATGATGACGGGCTGTAACGGTCTCTCAGGTACACGCTGACGGAGGGAGACTTCCATCACCTGAAGAAAGCTCGTCTGACGCACCTGCAGATCCTCACCATCATGGAGTGTGTTTCACCGGAGAACAGCGTAACGCTCCCCGAACAGCCCTCCAAACACCCGTCCCTCTCCATATTCCAGGTGACTCACCAGGGCTGCCAAATGGGCTGAAAAACTACTTTAGAATTTTGGACTAAAATATTATCAATATTCTAATAATATTCGATTTTAAAAGGCGTAACTTAAGTTAGGGGGTAAAAAAGTTGTCCACAAGCAAAATATTACTAATGCACGCTTCTTCAAAGCAATAAAATAACACGACTATCAGTGAAAAAAGTGCATAGTTTTTAAAATAAAGTTTATAAACCATATATAATTAATTACGAAGCTTAAACTATTAAAAACAAAAACATTATGTATGTATGCATAGTTTAATACTAAGGACCGAAAAATGATCACAAAGAGCACCTTGCTCAAAAAAACAACAACAATAGAACCCTGCACAAAACACAATAGAAAATGTAATGATTTAATGGTTATAATGGGAATTGTATTGGTTTTAATGGAAGCTATAATGGTGTCTACTGGTATGTGATGGATTCTATTGGTGGGGTGTTAAATCATATTGGGAAAATGCTCAACACAAACCACAAAAATACATTTTGTAATGTTTTACTGGAAAAAGCTAATGGTTTATAATGGCACCTTAATGGAAACCATTGATGATGCTTCTATTGTTTGTTTGTTTAATATTCGAATATTCATAGAATTTAAAATAAAATCCATTTCGAATTTCAGATGTGTTTCAGTCAGCATTATGCAATGACGATGTAAGTGCCAAATTAATTAGTGCGGTCAAACGATTAATCGATTAATCACGTCCAAAATAAGTTTTTGTTTACTTAATATATGTGTGTGTGTGTGTGTGTGTGTGTGTGTAACACATGCATGTATATATTTAAGAAAAATATATTACATAAATTATAGGAGTATAAATATATACATGTAAATATTTTCAAAATACATACTGCATGTGTGTGTATTTCGGATGCGATTAATCGTAATTAAAATGCATTCGAAATTTGACAGCTCTAATACACACTGCTTTAATATCTCTCACACATCACCTCCAGCATGAAGAGCATCAGCAGTGGGTTTATTTCTGTCGAATACACCGCAGAAAATATTAAATATACACGCGTGATTCATCTGCAGTACAGGCGTTTGTGAAGCAGCATCACTGCAGTGAACTGAACGAACTCTCACGGGGCTCGATGATCCGCAGACACACACAGACTTTCTGTTCAGGAGATGTGACTGAATTAGGAGCGTTCCTGCAGATTATAGATTAATTATCATTTGGGATTAATGTGATTCACTTTCTGCATAGAGCTGCAGTTCAGTTACGCAACACAAACGCTGTCAGTGTGTCGGACTACTGCTTTCATAGATAATAAAATATGATTGTGTCATAAATAATAACAATTAATTAACACTTTAGAACATCTATCAATTAATCAGATTGAAAAAATTCACAAGAGGTGTTTATTTAGTTTATTTGCTCTTATTATTAGTTAAGGTTTTAGTATTTTTATTGTGTGCTTGTGTCATTTCATATTTTAAATGTAAATATTTAAATATTCTTATATTTATATGGAATAACAATATATGTAGTTTTATTTATTTTATCTATATATATATATATATTTTTTTTACATTTTATTTTAATTTAGTTTTAATTTTATTTCAAGTAACAAACCTTCTTATTTTTGTATGGTTTTAGTTAATAACCCTGTGCCGGAACCGCATGAGCTGCTAAATTCATACTCTATCATATTCATAAGAACTATAACTGTGGAGTAAACTAGAGCAGTTTCAGTCCGGCGAAGGTTTTGATATTCCACTGGTTTTTCAGTGATTCGTCTCAATGCAGTTTTGGGATTCAGTTCTTTGTAAAGGATGCATGTGATGCTGCAGAAAGCAGCACCATTATACTGGATACAGCTTGGAATGTATGATGCCTTAAAATGCACCTTGTGTAGTCAGCTCACTAGTGTTTGTGTGTGTGTTTGTGTGTCTGTCTCGCTCTCTGTGTGTGTGTGTGTGTGTGTGTGGGCATCTGTCTGTGTGTGTGTTTCTGTCTCTCTCTCTCTGTGTGTGTTTGTTCATTTGTATGTGTGTCTCTCTCTGTGTGTGCGCGCGTGTCTAACTGTGTGTGTGTGTGTGTGTGTGTGTGTGTCTGTGTTTGTCTCTCTCTGTGTGTGTGTGTGTGTGTGTGTGTGTGTGTTTGTCTCTCTCTCTCTCTGTGTGTGTGTGTGTGTGTGTGTGTGTTTGTCTCTCTCTCTCTCTCTGTGCGTGTGTGTGTGTGTGTTCAGTCCGTGGAGGGTCCCGTGCCGGAGGCTGCAGGATTACGGAGCGCTCAAAGCCTCAGCTGCGCTCTGCCTGGAAACACACTGAGCTCTACACGGAGCACTAAACCGGGCCGGTCACACACCGTGAGTCACGCCCATCATCAGTAAAATACATCATTCATAATCACACACAGGGCAGTAAATACGGCCAGAATAACGTTTTGATAATGTTATTTAAATAGCTTTATTTCAGTATCATTTATATACCATTAATAATATTTTGCATATTTTCAGTTTTCTATTTAGTTTTTTAGCATTTAAAAAAGACTCTTTATACTCTAAATAATATTATTTTAATTTTTTCCCAGTTATTGATTTTAGTGCTTCAACTTACATTCACATTTAGTAATTTATCCAAAACGACTTGGAACCAATTAAAACCAACAAAAGAGCAGATAATATGCAAGTGCCGTGATAATTAGCCAAACAGTACACGTATTATTATTAAATAATAAATAAAAATAAAACAAACCGATAGTAAATGAATAGAGCAAGTCTAAAAGTGGCATGTTTTTATAGAATATAAATAGAGTGCTATAGAGTTAGAGGGTCAAATAAAGATGCAAGAGATGTGTTTTTGATTTTAACAAATGTATTTAATTTAACGTTTCAGATATTTAAGCTTTATTTAAATTTAGCATGAAGAAATATAAATCTGTATTAGACCCCAGTAAGATGTTTAGCATTGAGACATTATTTGCATGACTGTAAACTGTACAGTACAATCGTTAGGGTTTTAATGAGCCTGAGATTGACCGGTGCTACCTGTGACCTGCTGCTGGACGCTCACGATCTCTTCCCTCCAGATCGAGGTGATGGACCGAGAGTCCACTTCCTGTCCAGCTCAGGCCACCATGTTCCACTTCCTGTCCAGACTCCGACGCCACGCCAGCCTGGAGGGAGCGGGTCCGTTCTTCAGCGCCAAGAAATGGAGACCGGACCCCATCCAGAGAGCGGCGAGTCTCGACACGAGACGTGAGGATGACCTCATTACTTAATTAATCAACTATTCATATGGAGCACAAAACCAGACTTAAGTGCCAGTTGTCTTTAAATTGAGAGTTATGCATCATCTGAATAAATAGCTTTACATTGATGTATGGTTTATGATAATCTGGAATCTGAGGGTGCAAAAATATTGAGAAAATCACCTTTAAAGTTGTTCTTAGCAATGCATATTACTAATCAAAAATTAAGTTTTGATATTTACAGTAGGTAATATCTTCATGGAACATTTGACATGATTTTTGGCATGAAATCAAATGTATAATTTTGACCCATACAATGTATTGTTGTCTATTACTCCAATTATACCTGTGCTGCTTACGACTGTTTTGTGCTCCAAAGTCATAAATATGAAGTTCATCTCAAATTTCTGCATCTTCTGAAAGAGTTCACAATAATTATTCCTCACGAAATGAGCTGCAATATTATTCACAAATCACAAAAAGGGACCATTTTCCAAAAATGCTCCCTTTCACACCAATTACTAAACGAACGATTCAATAAACGCACCTTAAAAACAGACATTATAATAGTGAGTCCTTTCTATTTACCAAAGCCCTGAGGCCTACTTGGACCCCCAATTAGTGTTTATTAACTGATACACAAATGCTTTACGTAATCTGTAAGCCGTAAGCCTTCTGTTAGATGGCAAAAATTGATATTCTTCTTACAAAATGTGATTTTTTTCCCCACCGTATACAGATCTTGAAAACTTGGCTCGAACTATTATCAATCTAGCCAATCAAGCACTACTCCACGCACACTCTCCGTATTGCACAGATTTGACAAATAACAGCAAGATCGGCTTATTTGCTCCAAATGACCTTAATCTCCAAAGACAATAAGCACTTTACTACAAAGATATCCATTGTATACCAGTCCCTCCAGGATTTTGTCGGCCTAAAATGACTGATTTTGCTGCGGCTTTTCTCAAAATTTGCAGCATTTCTTATTGTTTTGCAGTGAAAATATACCACAGACAACATTCTTTTAACATTGTTATAACTTTTCTGACTTAGAACCATCGCAGGGCTCCAGACTAACATTTGAGGACACCAGCGCCATTAAGTCCTACAGTAAAGCGCTCATGTACATCTCGGAGAGGTCTATTTGACGTCTGCATTTACATATGCAAGATGTATTATTTACCCTGTTTACTCATCTGCAATACGTCTCTAAGACGTTTTTTGTCAGATGCCAAATAGACATTTATTAGAATGCATGTAAAACTGCTTCAGAGACGTTTATCAGATTACAAGATGTTTCCCAGATCTTTAGCAGACGTCTTACAGATGTACTTGTGCTGTCTGCGTAGTTGAGATGCAGATCAAATTGACTTATTTCTGTCATCCATAATGTCTAGATATAATTTAATAAATACAAAAAAATGTATATTAGTGAGTGGAAATGGCTAATAAGTCTCTGCAGCCATATAGTGGTAATTTAATGTCTTTTTATTTTTAAATAAGTGTTTGCTTTCCTACATTATGGAAGGCTGACAGCCCCATGAGCTTAACCTATGCAGTCCGAGCCGGAAAGAGAATTGATTGGGTTTGAGTCGTTTGTTCATCACGTAACAGCCCCATAACGGCTCGAAAAAGATGAACTATTTCAGTACAGAACTTATAGGATGCTGCGCATGCGCGACTGAACAGATCACTCCCCGAGACGACTCGTTCTTCCTTGAAGATTAATTCAAAACGAACGAATCGTTCAAGAACGACCCATCACTACTGCTTATGTAGAGAGTGTCTCAAATCAGTTACTAAGGTTTCACCGAAGTTACGATTCTGCCTTAGAAGGTTTTGTAACGGAGCTTGTGTCTCAGTCAGTGGTTGTGTTACTCAATGAGGGTCATTCGTACGTATTTTTATTCCTCCGTTTTTCTTGTATTCTCTCAGGTTCTCCGCAGAGGCGTGCATTTCAGAGGCAGCGGGCGGCCAGTGAGACGCTGGATCATGGAGAAGAAACCTTGCAGGGTGGAGTCAGCGACTTCTTGTTGCGTAAACCCACCGTGCAACCTCAGAAGGAGCCGCCAAGACGCCTCTCGGCCGGTTCTTTGGACGCCTTCAGCAGGTACGGCTTACGTCACCTCTTGTCAAAATAGCCTAATATTAGAGCAGTGTCCAATCTTGCTCCTGAAGGGCCAGTATCCTATAAAGCTGGGTCTCCAAACTCTGTCCAGAAGGGCCGGTGTTCAACTTGCCTTCACACCTGCCTGGAAGTTTATAGTATGCCTACTAAGACCTTGATTGGCTGGTTCAGGTGTGTTTAATTAGGGTTGGAGCTAAACTGCAGGACACCGGCCCCCCAGGACTGAGTTTGGAGACCCCTGCTACAATAAAGCATGTTCCTGGAGCCACATCCAAAATGTGGGGGGGTACCCAAGACAGGTTTGAGACGCAAAGCTATAGTTTAGCTTCAACTTGCCTATACACTTTCCTGAACCTTTCTCCTGAAAACATTGATTAATTGCTTCAGGTGTTTTTAAATTAAGGTTAATCTGAGCAGGACAGTGGTCCTTTAGGATCAGGATTGAACATCTCTGAATTAAGGGAACTTCATGCACCTTACCATTACATTTCCAGATTCACAGTTCAATTCCTAAGGAAGCCTTGATGCATCTCAAAACTTTTTATAAATGCATGGACACAAATCTTGGGCAAATTAAAATCATTGCTCATTGCTAAATTCGTTAAAAAATTCTGTTCATTATAAAGCTTTCAGGTACAATCTAGAATGTTTGCAGGAGAATCAGAATTAAAGGGATGGTTCACTCAAAATGCAAATGATGTCATTAGTTACTCACCCTCATGTCGTTCCAAACACATAAGACCATCTTTGGAACACAAACTAAGATATTTTTCATGAAATCCGAGAGCTTTCTGACCCCCTATAGACAGTAACGTAACTGAAATGTACCCAGGCACAGAAATGCTGATGTCCACTGATGTCACATGGAATATTTTACCGATGTCCTTACTACGTTTCTGTGCCTTGACCGTTGTAGTATCCTTGTCGTAGTATGGAGTGTCATAAAACTCTTAGATTTAATCAAAAACATCTTAATTTGTGTACCAAAGATGAATGAACGTCTTACGGGTTTGGAACGACATGAGGGTGAGTAATTAATGACTATCCTTTAATCGGTTTGTCCCGTTATCTCTACTAGAATATAAAAGCATGTTACCATAACATAACAGTCTTGTTTACCATTCAGGTTAGAGGTAGAAGCTGTAATGGAGCTCAGAGTCAACACAGATTCAGTGAAAGACACGACTCCAAAATTCCCCTCGACCCATGGACCTCTGGAAGTGGAGGATGGTGAAGAGAATGGACAGGAGGTGATGGCAGAAGCGTCGGGAGGCAGCGGTGAAGAGTATGGACCGGTGAGCCGTCAGGAGAATCTAGAGCAGCCCAGCCTGTACCGCGACATCTGGAGCCTGAGAGCATCGCTGGAGCAGTACGCCTCCTCCGACCTGAGCAGTAACGACAGGGACTCCACTCGTAGCGATGCCGACAGCGTTTGCTCTGCGGGGGCATCGAGAGCAGGCGTTCCCAGCTACCAGTCGCAAGACATTGATGATGATATAGACAGCGAGCTTCCATATGATGATGTGGTCAGGGAAGCAGAGCAGAGGAGAAATGGCCGGGACAGTGTGGACTTGGAGAGAGGCAGCGACGGAGAGACAAACAACCGGAAGCTTCTGCAGATGGACAGCGGATACGCCTCAATCGAGGCTCCTTGCAAGGCTCCGGAGGAGTTCAGATTGTTTGGAAGTAGCTCTGGAAAGACTGCATCAGAACGTCGCCACTTTTTCACCAATTCTGGCCGTAAAGGCACGGTTTGTGAGAGTATTGAGGCACGGTTGTTTAAGGAAGAGCTGGAAGATGAGGCATCGGAGAGCAGCGTAAGTTTGGAGGCAGAGACTCAACCTCAACCTACGACCAAACCCAGGCCGCGCTTCCGCCGCAGAGACTACAGCATCGACGAGAAGACAGAGGCGCTGTTTAATGAATTCCTACGCCATGATCCCCAATTTGACCAACAGGGCTCGCCCTCGTTGCGTAACCGGCATCGCTCCAGAATCCATCTCAGAAAGCAGTGGCAGCGCAGCAAGCAGTACAGTGACCCCGGTGCCGCTCGATACTCACCATCTTTAGAGCGACAGCGCTGCTATCCACTCCGCCGAGGCGACAGTGCCAACTACCCCTTAGACACGCGCTATCACAGTATCTTGTCTCGCATCGCTAGCGCCGCGGACGAGGAAGCCAGTGAGGGAGCAGCGAGTATAGAATCGCCCGAGCCGGAAAAATCCGGTCCAGAGCTGGAGGGTGCTGATCCGCTCACAGAAACAAGAAGTTCTGGTCCAGACCTTGAGGAAAACGCAAATAACAGTAGCAACAACACAAGCCGACAGTTCGACAGCAGTGCCAGGGACTGTGGGATACTGGAGGACTTGGGAACAAATGCTCATCTCGCAGATTCACATAAACATTCACTGATGGACCGTGGTGGACCAATGGCTACATTTAGTTCTCATTTGCATTCACATACAAACACACTAACACCGGATCCCACTGATCCGGATCAGGACTCGGACTGCATGCGTCACACTCTCACTGACATCAGTCCCTCAGACAAACTGGCGTCCACACTGGACGATCGGCTCTACTCTATCCTGAGGACTCAAAGAGGGAGTCAAGAGTGTGTCGTGAACGTAAGCCGCACCTCACCAGATCTAGAAGAATAAGGGCCAGTTTTACTAAACAGAGCAAACTACCGTGAGAGCACAATTCCGAAAGAGAGCCGATGGGTGTGGACATTTCTGCGGGTGATTTACTAACAACGCACAAATTAAAGAACACAGACGCAACATCTCATTTACAGTACATATCGACCAATGCAATATACCAAGCGTAGCGCAAATCAGAGCAGTCGTGAATAAAGAAGCTATAGTAGGCTACGTTGAAAAGAACCAGAGGACAAAAAATGCTAGAAGTTGCAAAGATAGACCTGGTATTGTGTGACTCCTAGTTGAGGGTTCGAAGTCGTCTTTTATTTCCTTAAGCAAATAAAAAATATCATGGCTTGGCAAACAATAATTTCGTGTTCTAAATTTTAATTAAATATGTGTGGTAAACAAATCCTTCTACCACGCACTCTCATCTCTGCAAATTGCAAACATTTCAAGCGCAAAATAGTTTAAGACATGCTTTTTTGGGGGAGTTAAATAATGGCACAAAAGCCAGTAATTAGAGCGCAAACGTTAGTAAAATGCATTGTGAGATTCATTTGAATAATCTCCTCCCGTACATTTTGCATCCGAAAGGGAAACTCCTACAAATACATATGCAATAAAGTCAGGCGCAAAAATAACCGTGTCCACGCCTTTTCAGCGCTAATTCTTCACTGTGTGTCTTTAGTAAATCCCGACAGTACTATTTTAATGCTAAATGACGGTTTGCGCTGGCATGAGCTGTTAGTAAAACTGGCCCTAAAGGTCCACTCACACAAAGAACAATAGCTATAACCATGAAGTTTTATTAATCGCTCTAACTCCAAGAGGATTGCGAAGTCCGCACCACAACTATAACGATAATTACGCAGATTAACGATATTGTTGGAATCACGTTAAAAAACGTAATTTTTTCTTCAGCTGATCAGACAATCTGACTTTAAAGACCTTGAGCATTTAAAGGGGTCAAGAACGGCATTTTTTATTATTTTACGATGTTCTCCGAAGTTCGCTTATAATGTGATTTTACATCAAAGAAACATAATTTAGGCTGTTTTTGAGCAAGTAAATGCCCACTGATATGATTGACTAACGGTTTCGTTTATTAAAATAGCAGCGGAGCGCTGCTGTGACGTACTCTGGGTCATTTGGGTTAAAAATGTATAAATACTCCGTATATATCAAACGGTCTGGTTCAAACATAGCAATAGTGGTAAAAACGCCTTTACTCACTTATGTGTCCGACATTACGTTTGGATCCAATCTAGTCAGACTAGCGAAAGACGAGAAACCAGTGTGTGCTTAGAATAAACAGAACGTTATAATGCGTTGGTGTGGACGCTAATATAGTTACTGTTATCGTTCTTGTACAGAATAGTTTGGATCATGGTTAAAATGGTACAGCGCCAACTGACTGATGTACAAACTTATTTTTATTATTCATATGTTTTTTGGATGTCATTAACGGTGCTGGTGCTGGGAAACGAATGCCCTCGTCACGTAAAGAACAAGAACTCGATAGCAACAGTGATGCAGATCTAGATCTCGGCCATTATAATTAACAATAACAAACACACACCCCTTGCTTCCACGTTTTTTTGCATTGCACTACGGCACTAGACACTTTCTTTTTGCAATCCAAAATGGAGAATGCATTACTGTGAATTTGAAAGACTTGGCCATGATTGTTTGTTGGCATGCTCATCAATCAGAAATAATTAATTGGTGCCGAGCACCAGCACCGTTCCTATGGAATAAGAACAGCACGCATTACGTCTATAGAAATGTCAATAACTCTACTTCAGTAGAAGAAGCATGACGTCTAATTGAACATTAGCAATAAATACAAATGTAAAGAGTGGTGTGTTGTAACTAACTGACCATGAAACAGTCACAAGGGTCAATTTTTACATCTTATAAAAGCTGAATAAATAATATTTCCATTGATGTATGGTTTGTTATGATTGACAATATTTGAAAATCTGGGTGCAAAAAAAATCTAAATATTGAGAAAATCACCTTTAAAGTTGTTCTTAGCAATGCATATTACTAATCAAAAATTAGGTTTTGATATATTTACATCATGGAACATGATCTTAATATCCTAATGATTTTTGGCATAACAGAAAAATG
>CM050422.1:496776-521776 GCA_027564155.1 Gymnocypris eckloni scoliostomus
ACACCCACAACAATAGGTGGCGCTAAATACACATAAAACAAGTGTGCCAAGAATGAATGCAAAGCGTGTTGTATGGATAAACTTATTGATATATATATATATGTAATTCAGAAGGGCTACCTGTTGTTTTTATGGTATATCAAAAAGTGTATATTTTTAAACGTGATCGTTCGTACATTTGACCATATTTACCATACTTTCAAAACAAAAATTATAATAGGAAAAAAACATGCAATAGGAAAATAATATTTTTCTTAATAAAACACAATATTTTTGAAAGGGGTTGTCTTATAATCAGGCTCATCTTATTTTCGGGTCAATACGTTATTTTAATTTTCAGTATTTTATATGTACAAGGAAAGCCGGAGGATTATCAAAGACTCAGCCACCCGTCCCACAGACTGCTCTGTCTGTTGCCCTCAGGCGACGTTTCCGCAGCATCCGATCCGCACTAGCCGACTGAGGGACAGCTTTTTCCCCAGGCTATCAGGCTAATGAACAGTCAGAAATAACTCACCTACATCACCTCCCACTCACACAACATGCCATGCACTGCACTTTAACACCGTTCAACTGGACTACACGCACACACTGCACTAACACAACCTATCTGCTATCACTGGACACCATACAATGCACATCCACGACACTGCATATGAATAATCTGTTGCACCTTTGCACATCTATCTGCTGCAACCAATCTGCTGTTAATTTATAATCTGTTGCACCTCACATTATTACTATGTATAGACCACATTATGTATAGATACTGTACATAATGTAGATGTGATACGTGTGTGTGTATAATGTGTCGTGTTGATAATTGAGTATGTCTCTATAGTACACTAAGCGCATTGAGTATATGTATGTGTATTTTGCACATTGTCTTCTGTACAGTCTGTAAATATGTACTGTCCATATGTAAATTGCTGTTGTTTTTGCACTGTCTGTCCATATGTAAATTGTTGTTTTTTTGCACTGTCTGTCCATAGGTAAATTGTTTGTTGTTTTTGCACTGTCTGTCCATAGGTAAATTGTTTGTTGTTTTTTGCACTGTCTGTCCATAGGTAAATTGTCTGTTGTTTTCTGCACTGTCTGGAGCACATAAGAATTTCACTCACCAAGGCACTTGTGCTGTGGTGATGTGACAATAAAAGTGATTTGATTTGATTTGATAATAGGGCTGCCACTAACTATTTTTATTTTTATTAATTATTTTAAATACACCGGCATGGAACGGCTGAACATGCTCGGAGGAGGTCCGATTGAGTTTGAGGTGGCACACATCAGATGGCGCGCTCACCTGGTACGGTGAAGTCCTGAGTGTATATGATGTCATCCTCGAACAGCTCGTCGTCCTCCTCGGCGTAACCGTGGAGGTCCTCCAGGTACGGCACCACCGTCATGCTCCGCCACCGGTCGCGCGTGTCTGCGCTGGGCGGGATGGGCACCGGCGGCTCCGAGGGGGGGTGTTTCTTACGCACCCAGCTAAACAGGAAGAGGAAATGACCCGTGAGACCAATCGTGACGGACCGCATCTGAAGCAGGGTTATTATAAAACTATATAAACACATTTGCATGATTGGAAATACAATCAAATCTAACTATGGAGCACAAAACCAGTCATAAGGGTCATTTTTTTATGAAATTGGGATTTATGCATCATCTGAAAGCTGAATGAATAATATTTCCATTGATGTATGGTTTGTTATGATTGGAAAATATGGAGAAACTCTTCTTTAAAGTTGTTCAAATTAATTCTTAGCAATGCATATTACTAATCAAAATTAAGTTTTGATATATTTACGGTACAAAATCATCATCTTAAAATCCTAATCATTTTTGGCATAACATAATTTGTCAAACACTGTTCAAATTAAAAAGCAGTAGTAGCATTTAATTACATTGAGTCTTAAGACTGCTAGATGGTCATATATCTGAGTTACTTCACATTCAACCAAACTTGGTTTGCCGTCACGCGAGGTAAATAAGAGACTAATGATAAGATTCACATTAATCCGATCTGGTGCTAAATGTTAGCAGCTTTCGAGATTCGACATCATTTAATCTTTGTTTTACTCCAGTCTTCAGTGTCACGCGATCCTTCATAAATCATCCCAACATCATCCGTGCACATGCTCCTCATGATGAGCTCTCCCGTCTCCATGGAAACCGCATCCGCTGCCCACTCGCATCTAACATCAGCGCTCCTGCGTCACTGGCAGAGCATGTGAGCGAAGCGGAGCGGCGTGACGCTCAGCTCAATATTACACTCTGTGTGTGTGTGTGTGAGTGTGTGCGTGAGTGTGTGTGTGAGTGTGAGTGCATATCTGTGTGTGTGTTTGTGTGAGTGTGTGCGTGAGTGTGTGTGTGAGTGTATGAGTGTGCGTGTGTGTGAGTGTCAGAGCATGAGAGCGAAGCGGAGCGGCGTGACGCTCAGCTCAATATTACACTGTGTGTGTGTGTGTGTGTGTGTGTGTGTGTGTGTGAGTGTGTGTGAGTGTGTGTGAGTGTGTGTGTGTGTGTGAGTGCATGTCTGTGTGTGTGTGTTTGTGTGAGTGTGTGTGTGAGTGTGTGTGTGTGTGAGTGTGTGTGTGTGAGTGTCAGAGCATGTGAGCGGAGCGAAGTGAGTGTGACGCCCGCTCAATATTACACTGTGTGTGTGTGTGTGTGAGTGAGTGTGTGCGTGAGTGTGTGCGAGAGAGAGAGTGTAGGAGTGTGTGTGTGTGTGTGTGTGTGAGAGAGAGAGAGTGTAGGATGTGTGTGTCAGAGCATGTGAGCGAAGCAGGGCGGTGTGACGCTCAGCTCAATATTAGGCTCTGTGTGTGTGTGTGTGTGTGTGTGTGTGTGTGTGTGTGTGAGTGTGTGTGTGTGTGTATGAGTGTATGTATGTGTGTGTGTGTGTGTGTGTGTGTGTGTGTGTGTGTGTGTGCATGCGTGTATGTGTGTGTGAGTGTATGAGTGTGTGTGTGTGAGTGTGTGTGAGTGTATGTGAATTTGGTTTTAGAAACACTAGCTTAGACAAACTATTGCTTCGTCTATTCCACAGATTCTGGAACTAGCGAATTACCAAAGGAGCGTTTTGTGCAGCTCGAGCGGCGCGGAGCGTATTGAGCGAGCGGAGCGGGATCTTCAGAAAGACGCTCTCCGCTCTGAAGGAAACATGATCGCTCCGCTCGCGCACATGCTCTGATCACTGGCTCCGCTTCCAGCATAAAGATTTCGTTTCAAACAGAATCTATATGAACAATATTCATAAACGATTCTCAATGTCCCTCAGGAGCCTCAACATCTCCAGATGAAGCAAATCATGTTGTTATCAGCTCCCGTCGAACCTTCACGGCTGTTATCTGTATTCAGCACTGCATTGGGTCGGTCAGGAATCACGCGCTTCACATGCACTGATGCACTCACTTGTGTTGTCTGATGCGCTGTATTGAAAACCTCTTCACAGGATCATATTCCAGCATCCCTGCGAATAACAACAGCTCAGATGAAGGAACAGACACACGGTCGATATCAGGATCATTCAGAATACTTTCAAACAGAAAGAAATCAATAAATATGTGGCAGATAGGTGTGTTATAAAACACGACTGGGTTCAATACACACAATACTAATCTCACCAAACGTTACACAAAGCCAAGATGGAGTCAAAATGACAAGTTTTTGTGTTTAAGATTATTACTTCTGCGATATTAGTTAATTAACCACACTGCATAAAATAATTTTCTTCGTATTTCTGTCTCATTTACTTGTACAAACATCGAAACAATCTTGAATCAAGAGAGTGTATGAGTGTGTGTGTGTGTGTGTGAGAGAGGGTGTATGGTGTATGAGTGTGTGTGAGAGAGTGTACGAGTGTGTGTGTGTGTGTGTGTGTGTGAGAGAGGGTGTATGAGTGTGTGTGTGAGAGGTGTACGAGTGTGTGTGTGTGTGTGTGTGAGAGAGGGTGTATGAGTGTGTGTGAGAGAGGTGTATAGTGTGTGAGAGAGTGTGTGTATGAGTGTGTGTGAGAGGTGTGTGTGTGTGTGTGTGTGTGTGAGAGAGAGGTGTATGAGTGTGTGTGTGTGAGAGTGTAGTGTGTGTGTGTGTGTGTGTGTGTGAGAGGTGTCATGTGTGAGTGTGTAACACAGACTGATCCAGCATCAGTGCTGAACACAAATGTCACGGCGCCATCTAAAGGTCAAACATATGAACTACAGCACAGCCATGAAAAACAATGCTTACTGTGCACAATAAAGAAAGGATGTTTAATTAAGCAAATGGGCTGAATTTGAACATAATATCTTTATCTTAAACTCAGGATGCATTTAATCTCAGAAATATACTGACATTAAAACATTATAATATGTATAATATATATATATAATATATGTGACCCGTGCATCAAAAATTACATCCATTGTTTGGATGATGTTTAAAATGCGGCGGTTGCCTCTAAATTTAAATGGAAAGAGCACAGCCTTATTTTGTTTATATAAATAGATTTATTTTATTTGTGTTACTTATTTATTTGATTTGGGGCTTGTTTAAACATTTTCAATTTAATTTTGATATTTACATTACAAATGAGCACAACAGACGCAATCAAAACCAACAAAAGAGCAATAATATGATATATTAGTATATTATTATATTTCAATTTAACAAAGAAACGTGCAGCATTTTGTCCAAGCAATAATAAAATGACATTTAATTCATAATCAGTCTTAAATCTCAACAAAGTCAATCGTTACATCCCTAATAACTAGATGCTTTTTAATGGGCTATGTTATAGCCCTGCTTGTTTTTATGAAATCTCTGTATTGATCACATCATCGTATAATTATTAACGGTCACAAATTAAAGCTTGGCGAGCTTTAATAAACAATCGAAGGAGCTCACCTCTCAGCAGGTCCGAGAGCGGCGGGCCGCACTCCTCTGGAACGGTGTAGTCGCCCTTCCCAATGTTCTCGAATAGCTTATAGATGTTGTCCCCCTCAAACGGGTACAGGCTCGTAGTTATGTTGTATCTGTGAGAAGAGACATCACACAATCTCCGTTCAGTTCCACAGAGAGAGAAAGCAAGGTTTTCGTCACATGCGTTCACCGATTGGAGAGCAACAGCTGGCTCTGGAAGTCAAAACCATGCTCATTTTCTCAATACGGAAATATACTTTTAATTAGAGATCGACCGATATATCGGTTTACCAATATGTTACCTGATATTTAAGCATTTTACCAAAATTATTATTATACAAAAAATTATTATTTCACCAATAAACATCTCTATCGAAATTAATTATTATCTATAATAATTCTGATAAAACAGTTAAGAAATGCAATAAAATACGATGTTTTGTTTGTTATAGCTTATTTCAATATTCCAGAGAATATTATTCAGTGAATTATTCTTCACTCTTTAGTCTATTAAACAGATTATAAACCTAAAACTGTAGTTTAACATGACTTCTGTCCTTTATTTTCTCCATTTGAACACATTATTTTGCTTATTGTTAATATCAGTGTTGCTGATGATGTTTTTTATAAATAAAATGTTTTTATTGTTGTAATTTGAAGATTAAATTTAACATGAAAGAGATCATTTTCAACAGTTTGTTGTTGTTAAGACGACTGAAAGTGAAGAATGGACTTACTTCACTCTGTTATTTATTAACTTTATAACAGTAAATAAATATCGTTCTGCATATCAGTTACATAAACATACATATAATCGGTATCGTATCAGTTATAAAAAAATCAATATTGGTCGATCACTACTTTTAATTATAATTGATAAAAAGTATTGTGATCTAGAATGTAGTTAATCGATAGTATGCGTTTATTTCAGCTTGTTTTTAAAAATGTGTTTATCATCTGGGAAAACTACATTACCCATAATGCTGTGCAGAAAAGTCACAGCGAGGAAATATATGCATGTTTTGCAATGAACTCAGAATGTGTTTTTCTACAGATATAATAAACAAGTTTTCTGTGTTTTATAATTCTTGGGCCGACGGCTTATTTTTAGCTCGTTTGCTGTGCATCTTGTCACACAGCAGCTTTTAGGCATTGTTCTGTTTTTTGTTATAAGCCAGAAATGACGAGGAGGCAGCAGTCAATGGAGACCACCACCAGCTCCACAATAGGAACTCACAGTGTGACCCCAGCAGACCAGATGTCCACCTTGAACCCTGCTATAAAGCCTTCTTCTTTATACATGAACACGTACTGAAGCAGCTCAGCTTTACTTGATTCTCCATCAATCATGTTTTAGTCTCAAATCTGATCATCAGGATCTTCTGAGGAGCGTTTATTACTTCATCTGCATCATACGTTTGGATCAATATCTTACTGAGACATATTATTGGAGATATAGTGATATTTAGATCATTTTATGTCTCCACAATTACAAACATCGCATTGATTTACATTAAAAGCATCATAGAAAAATCAGCAAATGCACCAAATTGCATATTTTTGCTCAGTTGGAGTAGTTTTTTTCTCTTTATATTCATATCAGACTACATGAGCCATAAACGCCAGATGACACAAAACAAACGCTGACTATTATACTGAACAAAATTATAAACGCAACACTTGTTTTTGCCCCCATTTTTCCATGAGCTGAACTAGTGCTCACTAACACAGATTTAGACGGATTTGTGAACAATATTTGGGATGAAATAGGCCTTTTGTGTTCATAGAAAAAGTCTTCGATCTTTAAGTTCAGCTCATGACAAATGGGGGTAAAAACCAAAGTGTTGCGTTTATGATTTTGTTCAGTGTATTTCTTATATGTGGCCCTGGAGCACAAAACAGTCATAAGGGTCATTTTTATGAAATTGAGATGCATGCATCATCTGAAAGCTGAATAAATATATTTCCATTGATGTATGGTTTGGACAATATTAAAAATCTGGAATCTGAGGGTGCACAAACATCTGAATATTGAGAAAATCATCTTTAAAGTTGTTCTTAGCAATGCATATTACTAATCAAAAATTAAGTTTGACTAAATATCATCATGGAACATTATCTTAACATCCTAATGATTTTTGGCATTTAAGAAAAATGATAATTTTGACCCATACAATGTATTGTTGGCTATTGCTACAAATATAGCTGTGCTGCTTATGACTGCTTTTATGCTCCCGGGACACATATCAGGATTCATCATCTCACCTCCGCTACGCCCAAGTCCGAGATCTTCAACGCCCCGTCTGTAGTGAGCAGCAAATTCCCTGGTTTAATATCTTTGTGTACAATTCCCTGGCTGTGCAAGTATTGAAGACCATCCAGAAGCTGGCAGAAGTACCTGAGAGAGACACACACGTGTGAAACACCAGCAGAACCACTAGGGCTGGGATTGGACACATTTGATTATGATTCAATATCCATTATTTTCAGATTAGCGATTTTAATCACATCTGAAATAAAAGTTTTGTTTACATAGTATAAGTATATATATATATATATAGTGTGCTGTGCATATGTATCATGCATATATATATAAATACACACACATGCGTATATTTTTCAGAAAAATGTTATGCTATTATATACAAATTATCTGAATATAAATATAGACATAAATATTTTTGAATGAGACCCAGCTATAGTTTGTGCCTCTGTAGTGGACATTATATTTTAGGAGACCTCATGTGTCATAAGTCTATTTAGTGAAACATTTGTAATTGTCATTTAAATCTCAATAATTTTCAGATTGTTTCTCATATAGCAACATCTCAGGAAAATGTTATTAGTGTTCTGAAACACTGAGGACACAAGGACTAAAAGCATGTTTATTACGCATTTTGGGAGACATAATTGAATAGGAAAAGTCATTATTTATCAATTGTCTTACGCAATATTAGATATTATTATGAAAATCTGGCTATTTATTACTCCCATTATGATAATTCATTTTTCAACATGCTGTCCCGACAGCAACACATTAATATGCAAATTAGATACAGTGTATATTGTTTAATAGGAAAACCAGTTTATGATTTTTTTTACACACATATTGCATAAAACAAAATGGTATATAAAATCATTTTGTTAGATATTTTATAACATAGTTGAGAATCATCCTTAAACAAAGTTTAGTATAAAAACATCCTGAAACCTACAAATTAATTGGTGATTAAAAAAGCTAATCCCATTGATTTTGCCTTTTTGATGTATATTCGTGCCATTTTAGTGTCCATAGAATAAAATAGAATTTTTCAAAAATGTATTTTTTTTTAAGGTCTAAACAATGTAATGATATGAAAAAAATACTAAATTCACAAACACATTTTTTTTTTTTGGGGGGGGGTCTATATACTGTATGTGTGTGTATTTATATATACATAACATGCATATATATATTATGCAAACAAAAACGTATTTTGCATGCGATTAATCATTTAACAGCACTATTTTGGATATATTTCAGGTACGTATCAAATTTTCAAGCAATAAAACAAAACAAAAACTAACGCTGTAAAATATACAGGAGTTGGTTCTACATTACTATAATGTTGAAAGTTACAATCACCTCAAAAAGTTTTTATAACAGTAAAGTTACAAGTAAATAAATATATTTAAAGATTCAGTTGAAAAGATTTTCAGATTAAACTAACATTGAAGAACAGTAAGAATTATAATTATTATATTACATGGTGGATATATTTAGCAAAATGTTCATTTTAGAGGGGCTACAGCTATCTGTCACTTCACATTAAACAGCATTTATTGTCTGAATACTGCAATACAATGTTGAAATCTATCAAAAGTGACAAAGCTTATCGTGATTTATTGGATGCTGTAATTTCCGCATTAAAGCTGCAGTCCGTAAGTTTGTCGCCATCTATGTTTGAAAACCTGCAAGTGCAGCTGTGTGTGGATTGATCTTCATTACGAGGGTTGTGCTTCGGCTGTCAGTCCTGCACCGGTGTGGACGATTACTGTACTTCACAATCACAGATTCTACGTCTAGGAATATATGACTTAAATATGAATTTTTACTGCTGAACAAGTCTGCCACGTTTGTTCTGACCAACGGAGGAAAAAAGCATTACCATAAATCGTGCTTAAATCTAACGATCGATTAGCTCATATCACATCAAACCGTGCAAACTATTATTATACTTCTCAAATTATTAATATTAACAACATCAGCATTGCCTGATTATGAGTATAGTGTGTATTAACAACAGTCTAATATCAAATTATCATACCACTAGAATTTCAACTCGTTTAACCCAAAAAGCAAATTATGCTCCCTTCGAACTGGTTTTCTTTAAATCTTGAAAATTAATACGAAGGGTTTCAATACTCATAATAAATCAGCATATTTTTATGATTTCTGATGATCATGTAACACTGGAGAAATGATGCTGAAAATTCAGCGCTACATCACATAAATAAATTCTATTTTAGAGTATATTAAAATAGGAAACCAATATTAGAAACTGCAAAAAGATTTCACAATATGGCATTTTTTTCTGTATATTTGATTGAATAAATACAGTCTTTATGAGCAGAAGAGACCATACTGATCCCAAACTTTTGAGCGGCGGTGTACAAAAAACAAAACCAATAATCAAGAGGCTAAAAATAGAAATAATGGAAATTTTCCAAGCCGACGGCGACGCACAGAGCCTCAAGTGGCGTCTCTCAGTCACTGGTTTTGAGAGAAGTGTGTGTTTATCTGACGGCTGGTGTTTGAGCGTCTCACCCGTGAGCTTGAAACACTGGAAATCTCTTCTCAGGAACGCTGTCCAACATCTCCTGCATGCCACAGACACAGTACTCCATCACCATATACGTGACGCGGCGGTCAAGGATCCAACACACGAGCGACAGAGTGACCTCACGCACAACATCATCAACAGCTAAAACCAGCACGGACACTTTCATTCATTTCCAATGGAGCGGAAGTCAAATAAAATATACATTGGAAGATAAAATTTAGCCTTGCCTTGATCCTAAAGATGATGATTGTTAATATGCTCTGCAGTGAATGGGTGCCGTCAGAATATCAAAAAATTCCATCAGTTAACATGCTGAAACATCCAGCATTGTTTAACAAAATTTTGCATCTTTCCAGATGTTACATCAGACAGATCCAGACACATAACACACACACACACAGCAGCAGGTGTAAAGGATATATTTTCTGCTTCTCTTCGTTGTACAGCACATCCACCAGCTGGATGATGTTTTTGTGCTGTAGTCGTCTCAGCAGCTGAATCTCCCTGCAGAACAACAAAAGACACACGTTAACACACACACACACACACACACACACACATCCCATCTGCTCCTATCAGCAACATGTATGAGTGAATCATAAAAACACTGATGGATAATTAAACATGTGTCAGTCATTATGACAGAATCTTTATCCTAGGCCTGAACACATTTATGATGAAAACACTAAAGGCCTTACTGATCACTAGGGATGGGCTTAAAAATATATCACAACATTTCTGGTATTTATTGCCATAATGATATCAATAAAGATCATTTGGGGAATCCTGTTTCTTTAGAAAAAAACAGTTATCTTTCCTATTTGTACCCAAAATAGTGTGTTGTGAGCATTACTGTGTACAAACGTAATGCAATGACTGTTTAATTCATCCTGCAAGCCAGAGGGCGCTCTTGAGCAGAAACTAAAAGACATTTACTTGACTAGTCTTCTAACAGAGTTTAACCAGGACCAGCAGAAGACCAAACACACGTGGACTAGTCTTCTAACAGAGTTTAACCAGGACCAGCAGAAGACCAAACACAGGTGGACTAGTCTTCTAACAGAGTTTAACCAGGACCAGCAGAAGACCAAACACACATGGACTAGTCTTCTAACAGAGTTTAACCAGGACCAGCAGAAGACCAAACACACGTGGACTAGTCTTCTAACAGAGTTTAACCAGGACCAGCAGAAGACCAAACACACGTGGACTAGTCTTCTAACAGAGTTTAACCAGGACCAGCAGAAGACCAAACACACGTGGACTAGTCTTCTAACAGAGTATAACCAGTACCAGCAGAAGACCAAACACACATGGACTAGTCTTCTAACAGAGTTTAACCAGGACCAGCAGAAGACCAAACACACGTGGACTAGTCTTCTAACAGAGTTTAACCAGGACCAGCAGTAGACCAAACACATGTGGACTAGTCTTCTAACAGAGTTTAACCAGGACCAGCAGAAGACCAAACACACGTGGACTAGTCTTCTAACAGAGTTTAACCAGGACCAGCAGAAGACCAAACACACGTGGCCTAGTCTTCTAACAGAGTTTAACCAGGACCAGCAGTAGACCAAACACACGTGGACTAGTCTTCTAACAGAGTTTAACCAGTACCAGCAGAAGACCAAACACACGTGGCCTAGTCTTCTAACAGAGTTTAACCAGGACCAGCAGAAGACCAAACACACGTGGACTAGTCTTCTAACAGAGTTTAACCAGGACCAGCAGAAGACCAAACACACGTGGACTAGTCTTCTAACAGAGTTTAACCAGTACCAGCAGAAGACCAAACACACGTGGACTAGTCTTCTAACAGAGTTTAACCAGGACCAGCAGAAGACCAAACACACGTGGACTAGTCTTCTAACAGAGTTTAACCAGGACCAGCAGAAGACCAAACACACGTGGCCTAGTCTTCTAACAGAGTTTAACCAGGACCAGCAGTAGACCAAACACACGTGGACTAGTCTTCTAACAGAGTTTAACCAGGACCAGCAGAAGACCAAACACACGTGGCCTAGTCTTCTAACAGAGTTTAACCAGGACCAGCAGTAGACCAAACACACGTGGACTAGTCTTCTAACAGAGTTTAACCAGGACCAGCAGAAGACCAAACACACGTGGACTAGTCTTCTAACAGAGTTTAACCAGGACCAGCAGAAGAGCAAACACACGTGGCCTAGTCTTCTAACAGAGTTTAACCAGGACCAGCAGAAGACCAAACACACGTGGCCTAGTCTTCTAACAGAGTTTAACCAGGACCAGCAGAAGACCAAACACACGTGGACTAGTCTTCTAACAGAGTTTAACCAGGACCAGCAGAAGAGCAAACACAGGTGGACTAGTCTTCTAACAGAGTTTAACCAGTACCAGCAGAAGACCAAACACAGGTGGACTAGTCTTCTAACAGAGTTTAACCAGGACCAGCAGAAGAGCAAACACACGTGGCCTAGTCTTC
The DNA here is from genome assembly GCA_027564155.1 of Gymnocypris eckloni scoliostomus. Classification (NCBI taxonomy): domain Eukaryota; kingdom Metazoa; phylum Chordata; class Actinopteri; order Cypriniformes; family Cyprinidae; genus Gymnocypris; species Gymnocypris eckloni. The sequence goes on from CM050422.1 coordinate 508,963, forward strand.
TGACAGAGTTTAACCAGTACCAGCAGTAGACCAAACATACGTGGCCTAGTCTTCTAACAGAGTTTAACCAGGACCAGCAGAAGAGCAAACACACGTGGCCTAGTCTTCTAACAGAGTTTAACCAGGACCAGCAGAAGACCAAACACACGTGGACTAGTCTTCTAAAAGAGTTTAACCAGGACCAGCAGAAGACCAAACACACGTGGCCTGGCACGTGTGGGTTTTGAAGCCGCTCCAAACGCTCTCGTCTATTTAAAGCAGAAGCCTGTGGCTTCACTGCACATTATTTTAATTAATTGAACTGCTCTGTGTGATTAAACGGCTAGAAGAGGAGATGCAGATAATATTTCACAGGCGAGTGTCAAAAAACACCAAGAAACATTTCTGAAGATAAGTTAAAGTCAACCTGAAATGTAAGATTATGAGTTTACATACTGATAAAAAGCATGTATAACCTGAATGCATTGTAAGTCGCTTAGGATAAAAGTGTCTGCTAAATGCATAAATGTAAATATACAAATTAAAAATAAATATATTAAAATATTATTTAAACACACGTGGACTAGTCTTCTAACAGATTAATCACAGGATTAATTGCACCAAAATAAAAGTTTCTACATAATATATATGTGTGCAGAAGACCAAACATTATGTACATATACATACACACACATAACCATGTACCAGCAGAAGACCAAAATATATCTTTACATATGATATAAATTATATGAATATATGTAAATATTTTCAAAATATATGCTGTGTGTGTGTTTATATACAAAATAAATACACACACACACATTATGTAAACAAAAACTTATTTTGGATGCGAATAATTATTAGACAGCACTAAATAACGTAAAATAGAATATACAAATGTTGTATATTCAAATAAAATGGAATATTAAAATATAACAATAATTTTATGTAAATCTAAAAATAAAAAGCACTTGTTAAACATTTCTAAAATAAATAAATATATATATTTTGACATTTATATAAAAAAAATGTAACTTATTTTTTAAATTAAATAAAAGAAAGATTAAAAGAAAGAATAACATTTATATTTTTATTTAAAAGAAATTTAATAAATACAAATATATTTTAATACATACAAATATATATTACATAAAAAAATATAAAAATAATCCTAAGTAAAATTATATTATATACTAATATTATCTAAAATATTTTAAATATTTATATTAATTTAATAAATATTTATCTATTATTTTCTTAAAAAAAAAACTTTAAATAAAAGAAAGACTATGAATACATTTTTTTTTTTTATAAATACAAATAGATTTTAATACATGCAAATATATATTACATAAAAAAAAAATATAAATAATCCTTAATAAAATTATATTATTATACTAATATTATATAAAAATATTTTCTATTGATTTGATTAATATTGATCTATTATTCTAAATACAATTCAAGTTAATTTGATGTCACGTTGACGTTAAAACTCAAAGGTAGATCAAGCAAGCAGCTCTTACTTCTTGACATTGGCCTCTCCGTTGGGAATTCTCCTCAGCTTCTTCTTCTTCAGGATCTTAACGGCTCTGCGACACAGAGTCTCCGAGTCCAGCATCTCCTTGACCTTCCCGTACGACCCTTCCCCGAGCAGATCGCCCATCAGGTACTTCCCGATCAGCTTGGCGCGCTTGCGTCGCGGCTGGTAGATGACATCGGTGGAGTCGATGCGGTGGATGAAGGACTCCATCCCCATCAGCTCGTTCTCCGTCAGGTAATCCAGATGCTGGAGTTCCCCACCTACACTCATCTTCCCCGGCCTCTCGCTCTCCTCCGCCGATCCCGCGCTCTTTCCCGATCGCTCCACGGGAATATCAGTGATCCGAAGCAGTTCAGATTGTGAGGATCAATCAGCAGAACGACATCACAACCCAAATAAGCTTGTATTAAACCGCAATATAACAAGCTCAGTGACACGAACAATCTAAAATAAAAACGTTAAAGTCTTTAAAATAAATATATATATTTGGTCCCGACTTTATTAGCCGATGATCACCGGACATCTCTGCAGAAACATAAAACCTCGAAAGATTAAAAGAAAGAATGCTCTTATATTTTTTGAGGATTACCGATTCAATAAATACGGGAAATCCATGACCAAGATCCAAAATACCTGTGAAAAATAAGACGCAAGATTAATCGTAGAGCCTCGGCATCAATCTGCTTATGACATAACAGGCCTCGTAAATTTTTATATTAATTTAATAAATATTTATCTATTACAAATACATAAAAATTAAATAAAGAAAGATTATGAATAACATTTATATTTTGTTGATGATGTCGATTCTTTGGCTGTATTCAATCCGACACACTTCTGGGCTGCATACCCAGCACTTTTGACCCAGCAGTTGAGAAACACTGTAATAGATTGTGTTTTAATGGAGAGGTTCTGGGAGGGTTCACTACTGTGTGTGTGCACAACTGTGTGTGTGTGTGTGTTCACTACTGTGTGTGTGTGTGCATGGTGTGTGTGTGCACTACTGCGTGTGTGCACGGTGTGTGTGTGTGTGTGTGTGCACTACTGCGTGTGTGCACGGTGTGTGTGTGCACTTGGATGGTTTAAATGCAGAGAACAAATTTCACTGCTGGTGAAGATGCACACACAGAAGAGTGATGATCCCTTCAACACAGATAGATATAACTTATTCATTAAAACCTGTGCTACCTGTGGTATCGGAAAAAAATGGTATCGTTGCATCCCTAGTGTGACAGCACTGCATTGAATGGATGAGTGTGAGGGAATATAAGGTATAATAGTTAATACAGCTTTGATTCTATTCTAGTTACTCATTTAATAAATTCTGAGGGAATTATCCATCTTAAAAGCACATTCTCTGACAAACATTAATTATGTGTGTCCCTGGAGCACAAAAGCAGTCATAAGCAGCACACGTATATTTATAATACATTGTATGGGTCAAAATTATACACTTATATTTTATGCCAAAAATCATTAGGATATTAAGATCATGTTCCATGAAGATATTTAGTAGATTTCCTACCACAAATATAGAAAAACGTAATTATTGATTAGTAATATGCATTGCTAAGAACTACTTTAAAGATGATTTTCTCAATATTTAGATTTTTTTGCACCCTCAGATTCCAGATTTTCAAATATTGTCCTATCATAACAAACCATACATCAATGGAAAGATTATTTATTCAGCTTTCAGCTGATGTATAAAACTAAATTTCCCAAAAATGACCCTTATGACGCTCCATAGTCACATATTAATGACACTGACAGTTAGACACGCTCCCTTACCGTAGCATCGGCATGTAAACAGTATGGTAAAGCACCATAAAGTACCACAGTTTACCTCAGTAATGTGTTGATGGGGTGATGATATTAAAGCAGAGACAGATAAACACACAATCCAGACTCAGACAGCGATAACATGAGGAGAAATTAAAGAGATATTTGATAATCGATCGATCGATCGTGTAATGCAGATAATCGAACCAAGCCCACAGCTCCACACAAACCCCCAAACATCGCCAGGAGCTCATAAGAGTGTGTTTTGACGTGTTTGTGAGAGAGTTTGTGCGCTAAACGGCTGTTTGTGTCGACGTTAACGAGCGCGTTTGATCGGCGGCGGTTAGCTCCGGCTAACACTCTCTGACGGAGAATAAACTCGACAAACTCACCGACCTGAGGCTGTGATCATCAGCAAGACTCAACGACGAACGGACACTCGCGCGTTTCTGCTCTTCGTTCGTTTATTTTCTCGCATCTGTTCTTCACAGCTGCTGCTGCTTCAAGGCTGTCGCCATCTTGTTTACCTCCCTCCCCTCACGCCACTGCGCATGCGCGGAAAATACATTACATTTCAAAATTACGCGATTTAAAAACATTGACTACGTTTGCACGCAATTATAATGAGATTTAGGCAATACGGAGATTAAAATATACCTCATGTAAAAGATTAAACGTATAACAGCTAACTATAATATGTGGCGTATGTCAATTGTAATTTTTTTCGCTACTTTTTTTTTTGCAAATATATATTTAAATATACTATGCTAAATATAAACAGTGCAGCACAATTAAATATATTTCTAAAATTTTAAATACAGTAATCAGCGTTCCAATAGAAGTGAATCAAAATTGTCCGCATTTTGATTTTAGGACAACTTTTATGAAAGATTTCGATCCATTTCATATGTTGACTAGTTTAAATTGAGTTTAAATCTTTATAATAAAATATAAAATGTATGTTAGGTGCAATAAAATACGTTTGCAATCTTGCATGAGACTTAATTAATTTAAAAAAATATACCTATAAAACATACCTATTTTTATTTTGGATTTTTTGTGTATATTTTGAAATCGATTAAAAATATATATATAAATATATATATATCTCAAATATATACAAATTATTAGCATTATTATTATTTGCCATATGAGTAATGACACTGTTGTCCTCTACTGCCTTACTATTTATTTAAAATTAATTTCACAACATGATTTTAAACTGTATTAATGTGAAGCAGCTTCGGATCAATCAATGTTATATAAAGCGCCACATGAACAAACATGACATGAATTTAACCTGATGGATAAAGGTATTAGAAATTATAATTGTTTTGTATTTAATGATGTTTATGAAACATTCAGACGGTTGCTCTGAGCACAACTAATATCCACTTTAAACTTTAATATTGTATATGTTATACAGCAGCATATCTCTCTGGCAGGGTGTCAATAAATGTGACTCTGGAGCACAAAACCAGTCATATTTTTCAAAATTGAGATTTATGCATCATCTGAAAGCTGAATAAAGGATATTTTCATTGATGTATGGTTTGGACAATATTTGATAATCTGGAATCTGAGGGTGCAAAAAAATCTAAATATTGAGAAAATCATCTTTAAATTTGTTCTTAGCAATGCATATTACTAATCAGAAATTAAGTTTTAATATATTTACGGACAAAATATCTTCATGGAACATGATCTTAATATCCTAATGATTTTTGGCATTATTGTTGTCTATTGCTACAAATATAACTGTGCTGCTTATGACTGCTTTTGTGCTCCAGGGTCATAAATAACAAAGAGCTTCAACATTAATGTTATCTCAAGCTAAAGTATAATAAATCTGTCCAGTTTAATTTCTAACTCGCCCCAATTTTGCTCAGCGAGGTCCAGACTTTGAGGTAATGTTATATTTAGGGTAAAAACTAAGTTAGAAAGTAGCAATAGAAGCCCAATAGAAATCATCACAGAAATTATAATGGTTTTCATTAAAGCCATTATAAACCATTAGCTTTTTCAAATAAAACCATTACCAAATGTATTTTTGAGGTGTGTTTTGGGCATTTTTCCAATAGGATTTAACATCCCACCAATATAATCTATCACATACCAGTAGACACCATTATAGTTTCCATTAAAACCAATACAATCCCCATTATAACCATTAAAACCATTACATTTTCTATTGTGTTTTCAGCAGGGCTCTCTCAGTTTAAAATCATGAAAATGTCATCTTTCCAAGTGCCACGAATTTCCCAAAACTGGGAGAATAAAGTCCACTGAGGCCGACTCGTGTGTCATCGAGGGCCGGTTTTGGCTCGGCCGGTGATGTGGGTTATATTTAACGAGTGCTAACCCTGAGGAACGTCAAACTCAAGCTCTGATTACAAACTCACACTCGCTTCCCTCATTACAGTCCTTCTTAATGAACATAATGAGCTATAAAGTGTGTTTGAACGTCAACTAACTAACTAACCCGTGCCTTAACTAGCAGTGCTGGAGAATTCAGAGCAAATGCATGAATCAGAAGATCAACAAGACAAAAGAGCAAAACCATTAATGTCATGCATACTCGTTAAACAACTGTGAGTACCAACTAACGAGGAACCAATGGACATAAAAAGAAGACTGCTTGCATTTCTTACTCGCAAGTTAGAGTTTAAAAGCATGTAAATATTAAAAAAAGGAGCTCATTGAGAATGTGTGTCTCCATCTAGTGGTGCTTCACTGCTTCAGCACTGGTTATAAGATATAATAAAGCTGTATTAATATAATAACAACTCATACAGCGCTGTCTGCATCTCTGAATGTGAATGCAGTGGTGAAATTAATTATTGACTGAATGCATAAACTACTCTATTACCTGCTGAGAATCATTTCTGCCACTAACTTAATAATATATATATATAAAAATAATTTTTATATTTTTAAATTTTATGTTTGATCATATTTAATGCATTGGGCTTTTATGGCTCATCTAGTCCGAGAATATGGAGGAAAAAACAGCTCAGTTTTATTCAGAGTCTCAAATTGAGCAAAAATATGAATTTGGTGCAGATGCTGATATTTCTGATGCTTTTAATGTAAATCAATGAGATGTTTGTAACACAATGATCTAAATATCGCTCTATATCTCCAGTAATATGTCTCAGTGAGATATTGATCCAAACGTATGATGCAGATGAAGTAATAAACGCTCCTCAGAAGATCCTGATGATCAAATTTGAGACTAAAACATGATTGATGGAGAATCAAGTAAAGCTGAGCTGCTTCAGTAAGTGTTCATCTGGAGATATGATCTTACATCTTGATCAACATCAGTCACATGTACAATTACACCACAGAAGACCTGCAGGGGGTCGAGCAATTAGAGGAATTAGGTTAATGAGCTCATATAGTTGACTTGAAGTCTGTGGAAGAGTCAAACCTCGAAAACAGAAAAACTGCATGTTTTTCAATCATAAGATGAAAGTCTTTGACTGAAGACAATATTAATACAATTCTGGGTTAAACTTTACAATAAGGTGTCATTTTTAAACATTAGATATATAAAACAACTTATTCATCTTGTGATTTTCAGCATTTTGTAATGCATTATTAAAATCAACTATATCTGTTATATTATTTAATGGACCCGAGCAAGTATAAGCAAACTAATACGCATATTTTTTTTTATGTCTGGTTTTCCAGTACAAATATCTAAACATTCTTAAATCAAGATATTTAAAAACAATAATACATAAATAGAACACAATTTAAAATATTTTGTTAATTTAAAAGTTAATTTTTTCTGACCTCACAGGAAAATATTTGTTCTTGTATTAAGAATAAATTTGCTTAATTTTAATACATTTTCCAGAAATAATATTTCATAAACTTGCATCTGAAGTATATGCAGTGCATTGAACAGTTGTGTTTTTAAGTAATGTTTTACTTTATCAAGTTACTTAATGTTGTGCAACGGGACCTTAATGTAATTTTTGATATAAATGCATGAATGTATTTTTATTTCACAATAAAACTGTACCTATAGCCATATGTAATATGCATTATAAAAGTGTTTTAATTATGAATTATAATGCATTGAATGATCTCATGAATAATTACAACTAATCATAATGCTTAATTAATCATTAGTTACACCTTTAGAAAGTATAATGCATTAAAACACCCGACAAACAAACCTTCAAATATTCCAATGCATTTACAGTTATTTATGTAAATATACAATGCATTACAACATTATGAATAACTTTTTAATGCATTAAACACAGACTTGACGTGATTTCACTTTATAGACCTGTGTGAGATTTTCCACATGGATACTAAGCAATATTTTGCAAGGACAGTTAAACAAGTTCATGATCTAAAATAACTCGGAGTGATAAATATATATAATATAGTGAGTTATGGGCAGGCAGACGTTTGTTGATCCATACAGTATATTTGATCATGTACAATATGAACTCAAGAACCAGTACAAGATGATTGTCCAGAATAAATATCACAGCACACCTCCAATATTTACAGTATAAACAAACAATATTCAAAACACAATAAAAGCAAAGGAACAGAAGCGTGACAAGCTTTGGATCGACGATGATGACCATGATCTCTGAATCTTATGAGATTTCATATTTTACACAATTTACACCAAAACACACTAGAGTCTCATTTAACAAGCAATCGGGTTTATACAGCCGGAGCGTTTCAGCCAATCACAGCAGACTCGCCTCATTAATATACAAAAGAGGCTCATTATAATATTCATGAGGATCTGCTGCATCGTGCAAATCTGTGTTCGATAGAAATGCAGTGAACTCCTTCGGTTGAAAAGACTGTTAAAGACTGACTGTATGTACACACACACACACACACGCACGCACGCACGCACGCACGCACACACACACACACACACACACACACACATACACACACACACGCAGACACACACACGCAGCACACACACACACACGCGCAGACACACACACACACACACACACGTGGAGCGTCCGTCCATTAGCCTGAGTTCAGATACTCCAACGCCACTTCATAGCAGAACTTGTACTGATCCTGCAGAAAGACACAGAAGATCATCATCAGAACTCATCTCATTATACCACATACACATATCTCATTATACCACATACACATATATCTCATTATACCACATACACATATCTCATTATACCATATACACCTCATTATACCACATACACCTCATTATACCACATACACCTCATTATACCACATATACATCATTATACCACATATACCTCATTATACCACATACACCTCATTATACCACATATACCTCATTATACCACATACACATATCTCAATATACCACATACACCTCATTATACCACATACATATCTCATTATACCACATACACATATCTCATTATACCACATACATATCTCATTATACCACATACACCTCATTATACCACATACACATATCTCATTATACCACATACACATATATCTCATTATACCACATACACATATATCTCATTATAACACATACACCTCATTATACCACATACACATATATCTCATTATACCACATACACATATATCTCATTATACCACATACACCTCATTATACCACATACACTTATATCTCATTATACCACATACATATATCTCATTATACCACATACACATATATCTCATTATACCACATACACCTACACCTCATTATACCACATACACATATATCTCATTATACCACATACACATATATCTCATTATACCACATACACATATATCTCATTATACCACATACACATATCTCATTATACCACATACACCTCATTATACCACATACACATATATCTCATTATACCACATACACATATCTCATTATACCACATACACACCTCATTATACCACATACACATATATCTCATTATACCACATACACCTCATTATACCACATATATCTCATTATACCACATACACCTCATTATACCACATACATATATCTCATTATACCACATACATATATCTCATTATACCACATACACATATATCTCATTATACCACACACACCTCATTATACCACATACACATATATCTCATTATACACATACACCTCATTATACCACATACACATATATCTCATTATACCACATACACATATATCTCATTATACCACATACACCTCATTATACCACATACATATATCTCATTATACCACATACATATATCTCATTATACCACATACACATATCTCATTATACCACATACATATATATCTCATTATACCACATATTATACATACACCTCATTATACCACATACATACCTCATTATACCACATACACATATACCTCATTATACCACATACATATATCTCATTATACCACATACACATACACCTCATTATACCACATACACATATATCTCATTATACCACATACACATATATCTCATTATACCACATACACCTCATTATACCACATACACATACACCTCATTATACCACATACACATACACCTCATTATACCATACATATATACCTCATTATTATACCACATACATATATCTCATTATACCACATATATTATACCCTCATTATACCACATACACATATATCTCATTATACATACATACACCTCATTATACATACCATATACACCTCATTATACCACATACATATATATATCTCATTATACCACATACACATATATCTCATTATACCACATACACATACATCTCATTATACCACATACACATATATATATACCATTATACCATATACACTTATTATACCACATACACCTCATTATACCACATCCACATATCTCATTATACCACATACACCTCATTATACCACATACACTTATATCCCATTATACCACATACATATATCTCATTATACCACATACACATATCTCATTATACCACATACATATATCTCATTATACCACATACACCTCATTATACCACATCCACATATATCTCATTATACCACATACACCTCATTATACCACATACACTTATATCCCATTATACCACATACATATATCTCATTATACCACATACACATACACCTCATTATACCACATACACTTATATCCCATTATACCACATACATATATCTCATTATACCACATACACATATATCTCATTATACCACATAACACATTATACCATATATTATTATACTATATATACACATATAATTATAACACATACACATACACATAATTATAACACATACACCTACACCTCATTATACCACATACACCTACACCTCATTATACCACATACACATATATCTCATTATACCACATACATATATCTCATTATACCACATACACCTACACCTCATTATACCACATACACATATATCTCATTATACCACATACACATACATCTCATTATACCACATACACATACACATATATCTCATTATACCACATACACATACATCTCATTATACCACATACACATACACATATATCTCATTATACCACATACATATATCTCATTATACCACATACACATATCTCATTATACCACATACACATACACCACATTATACCACATACACCACATTATACCACATACACCTCATTATACCACATTATACCACATACACCTCATTATACCACATACACCTCATTATACCACATACACATACACTTCATTATAACACATACACATACACTTCATTATAACACATACACATATACTTCATTATACCACATACACATATATCTCATTATACCACATACACATATATCTCATTATACCACATACACATATATCTCATTATACCACATACACATATATCTCATTATACCACATACACATACACCTAATTATACCACATACACCTACACCTAATTATACCACATACACATATATCTCATTATACCACATACACATATATCTCATTATACCACATACACATATATCTCATTATACCACATACATATATCTCATTATACCACATACACATATATATCATTATACCACATACACCTACACCTCATTATACCACATACACATATATCTCATTATACCACATACACATATATCTCATTATACCACATGCAATACAATTCTCCCCTAAACATTCTGAACTAGTGTTATTTTAGTAGCATTGAGATACTATTATAGTTTTTGTTCATATTTTGAATTTGTTATTTTTATTTAATTGTTTACATTTTTATTCATATTGTTGTGTTTTTGTCATTTCCATAATTGTTCTCTATCTGTTTCTTTCTCTCATATTAAAATACATCTGTATATTGATTTTGGTACATCATGTTATTTGGTTAAAATTGTATAATTTTTTCTATTTCTATATATTTTATATAATATTTATATATATTTTTTTTAATTTTAGAATTATAGTTTTTAATTTAGTTATAGTTATTTTGGTACATCAACTTTAATTAAAATGTTATTTTGTGTGTGTTTTTATCATTTTTATTATATATTTTTAATTGTTTTTTAATATGTCTATATAGGTCTTTATTATTATTTTTTTTTGGTACATCAATTTGATTTAAAAAGTGTGTGTTTTTGTCATTTTTATAATTTATTACAACAATTATTTTTAATGTCTATATGGTTTTTATACAATTTTATTAAAATTGTAGTTTTGTTTTGGTACATCAAGTTATTTAGTTAATTTAGCTTTTGTCATTTTTTATAATTTGTTCTAGTTTTTTCTATTTCTATATATTGTTATTTTTAGAATTATAGTTTTTATTTCAGTTTCAGTTATTTTGGTACATCAACTTTAATTAAAATATTATTTTGTATGTGTTTTTGTCATTATTATACATTTTTTCAGAAAATTATTTTTAATGTCTATATAGTTTTATACATTTTTATTTCAGTTTTAGTTTTGTTTTGGTACATCAAGTTATTAATTTAAAATTGTATTAATTTTGCTTTTGTCATTTTTACTATTTTTTCTAGTTTGTTTCTATTTCTATATCTTTTCTATAATATTTCTATATAATTTTTTTTTTTATTATTATAGTTTTTATTTCAGTTTGAGTTATTTTGGTTCATTAACTTTAATAACATTTTTATTTTTTTGGCAGTTCTATACATTTTATTACAATTCTTTTTTAATGTCTATATAGTTTTATTTCAATTTTAGTTTTGTTTTGGTACATCAAGTTATTTAGTTAAAATTGTATTAATTCAGCTTCTTTAATTGTTATCTTTTAGAATTATAGTTTTTATTTCAGTTTGAGTTATTTTGGTACATCAACTTTAATTTAAATATTCTTTTGTGTGTTTTTGTAATTAAATTTTTTTTTTTAATGTCTATATAGTTTTATACATTTTTATTTTAGTTTTGTACATTCCGTTATTTATAAAAAAAAAATAATTAATGTTGTTGTGTGGTTAGGTCAGTTTTGTTCTTTTCTCTTGTTTTAGATGTCTATATAACGTGTATAATGTTTTTGCTCGGGTCAGATGTTTAACTCTCTGTGGTCAGGTCATGTTTGTTCTCTGGTGTAATGT